>CAIGRO010155745.1:0-10376 GCA_903798355.1 Fraxinus baroniana | reverse complement strand
GACTCTTTTGTAGTGGGGCCCAAAAAATGGGTTCAATTCTAAATTAACATGATCAAGAGCATTGAACATTTCATCCAAAAAAAATTTTTTTCACTTGCAAAACTTAAAGATCTTTAAATAATTAACTTTTAAATGCAACTAAATCTGGCTAAATTAATTTTCTTTATTTGAATGTTAAAGAGAGATATGTACACATGACACTCTTATTATTAGCAGAGATTTTGTTTGGGTTTATTAAGAAAAAATCAAACAAACTACTATTTAGAATTATGAAAATGAATCAATTGATTCTATTGATAGAAAAGGAAGTGGACTGTACCAGAATCGATCAGTTCTAGTCTGGTTCGATTTAATTGTATTATGTTTTAAAAATAAATAATATAAAAATTGTTTTATACATTTTTTTTAATTTGCTTTCACGCTTTCTGTTTGAAACATGTATCATGTAAATTTATATAAATCAGGATTTAAATTAGACATTATAAAAACAATAATTTTGAAGCTAGAAGCTTTAGAACCAAGAACTAGATGAGAACCATTCAATTCTCAATTCGAGATCGGAACAATTTTAAGTAAAATCAAATTGAGTCAAACTACTAATTTGGTTCATTATGATCCAGTTCAAATAGTTGTCATCCTTGCGTATAGTAATTATGATGGAATATTAAGAATTTTTTTTGTACCATATTTTAGGCTCTTTAGTTAATTTAGTTAATATTTGTAAAAGATCTTGAATTACTTCCAATGAAACTAATCCAATTAAAAGTAGAGATGTGAGAAGGGCAAAAGTATGGTGTCCGCTTTTAGCTTTACCAGTTCATTCCCTCATTCCATAAGTCCATTCACACCCGCCATTTTCCGTCATACCCACCCCACCTCATCCCATTAAATGCACCTCGCCAATTGAATACTATATACACAGAATTCATGAATATATTTCTATTAGTGAAGATTTTGGGTATCCACTCATAAAAAAGGAGAGATTTTTGTGTATCTTGGTCTCACTAGCATTTCGTTTTAGTATGAATCCAAACCTTTGGAACAAGTAAATGACAAACAAAAGTTATGATAAAAAGGCCCTTTACATTCTTGTGTCTAAGAGAGTAAAAGAGATGATATTAATCAGGAGGAGCGTCTCCTGATCCTGCAGTGGCTTCCTATGCAATTCCTGCTGTGAAATTTGCTGTGAGAAGATGGAAAACAGGGCCCTTTTGTTCTTGTTTGTTGGCTTTATTGTTCTCTCTGTTTTCTTGAGCTCAAGTAATGCTTATTCCCACTCCAGAGATCCTTTTAAGTCCATCTTAGGTTGGGTTCAGTAATCTTTTCGCGGTTATTGAAAATTGAATTGAATCGTGTTTTTTCTTGGGAATTTTTGGCTTGTTATTAATGTAATAATAGCAAGTTCTTGGATTTATTTATTCTTCCTTGGTATTTTTTTGGCAACTGGGCTTCCATATTTTTTTGGTGATGTAAGGTTACTTGGATTGTTATATTTTTTTATTTGCTTTTTCCTTTTTTAATAGTCATTGAGGCTAAAATTTATTGGGATGTGAAAATTTAGAATTTCTTTCTTATAGTAGCAGTTACTGTCCTTGGAAAAATGGAAAACTTGGGCATTATTTTCTGTACCTGGCGGTGAGAGAATTTGATATTGTAATTCAAGATCTGATTTTATATCCTTAAAGCACTGATTTTTATGTCTCACGTGATTTTTAAATTTCTCACTGTGATCATATCGGATTAAAAGTAATGAAGTTGTTTTAGTCTTTTATCTTTAATAATAGAATACATTGCATTTTTGTCTATATAGTTCTTAAATGTAATTTTTTTTTTTTTGGCCGTTTTATTCATATGAAACATTCATGCAGGAGAACAAAATATGGGGTCATGGGAGGATGAAATACTGAGTTCTACTGCAGAAGCTCCCGGCCCTGCCAGCCTTGTTAGCACACTTGTATTGGCAAAGAACAGGACAAAGAGGCCTGACATTCTTTCTGGTTTTCACAAGTACAGAGGTGGATGGGACATTGCCAATAAACATTACTGGGCTGTAAGCTCTATTCTTCTTGATTTTACCATCAAGTTTTTATTTTTTCTGTTTTGATTATATAATGAAATGTATAACCAGATATGATATTGATCTGCAGTTTCTGTTATTGTGATGGTTATACTAGGGATTAGTTTGAAATTATTTTCAGAAATTACTTATGTGATATCTGCCAGATGAAATTACAGGATGCATTTTTTATTTTGTCCCAATTTGGGATGCATTTTTTGTTCATCTCCTCAACATGTACCAAATCGGTGTCTGAGGTTATTCGATTTGTCTTACTAGGAACGTGTAACTTGTTGGAAGATATTTGGCCTATAAAGTTCACGTCGAAAGAGTATTCTTGTTCCTTCAGTATCCATCCAATCTATCACAACCATTCCCCAACTTCATTAAACAAATATAAATGGAAAATGGTTGTTGTTCTAGAAAATGACAAAACTCCACTGTTAATGACTGGGATATAAACATTTTTTTTGGTTGGGGGTAAAATGGTTTCTTGGTCAAGTGGACTTTGCTTTTAGTAATTATGTAAAGCAAATGTTTTACTCCTCTGTTGGAAAAAGGAACCTGTTTTATCTGTCGTGTTTGCGCTCTTTAATTAGGATGTATATGCAAAAAATGTCCATGTGAAACTATAAAGAAGGCATCTTGTAAAGCTGACATTTTGTTTTATGTGGCTTATTATTAAGCTCGATGTTCATGGAAATATATTTTGTTTTGTTTGTGGATAACAAGGCATGTTGTTTCAAGTGCAATATTTGCTTCACCTAAATCCCAATCTCTTGAATATATACTGGAATCAGTGCTTTTTATTTGTTTAAATTAGTTACTGTGATTGAATATTCATCCATTTCTTGACAAAGATAAGAATGTTGCGTAATATATTTTCATCATGATTTTGACCATTGTGTTCAGTCTGTTGGATTTACAGGTGCAGGAGCTTTTATTCTTGCATTCCTATGGTTTGTTTCCTTTGGGCTGGCTCTTGTGGTGCATCATCTCTGTGGATGGAAAATAAACATGAAAGGAAAAGAGTCAAGCTGGTCTCTGAGGATTTGTTTGATAATGCTTATTATCTTTACAAGTGCTGCAGCGTAAAACCTCAAACTCATAGCCTTATTAAATGTCTCTATAGTTCAATGTATCTTCCATAGTTCTTTAGTGATTTTCTACTAGAATATTTCTCAATTAATATTCATTATGATTATGGTATATGTGAATTTTATCACCCATGGTTTATTGCTAGCATTTTGGAAAGCAAATGAATTCAGAAAGAGAATCAATTTTAAATAATTTACAAGTCGATGCTTTTACTGAGGAAGCAGTTGAGCTGTAGCAACAATAGCACGTTAATCACTGATGACAACTGATTTGTCCAATACCAAATATAGTCTCTAAAATGTATTTGTTACTTGTGTTGATGGGTTTAACATCATTTTCAGAATTTTTAACTTCTTGGGAATAAAAAAAAAATTGTCGATTGTAGGAAAGCTTGTGCAGGTTGCGCATATGATAATTTCAACATGGACATAGGACATAGGTTCAGTCAAAAGAAATGAAGCCTTGTCCCTTTAAAGTCTGTCTAATCCTCCATTCTGTCAATGAAGTCCATACTAATGCATTCGTGAGCTATCTCAAATAATATTCCTCCTGTCTCCATTTCTTTTCATTTTGCACATATGACATTCAACTCCATGAGTCAGTGCTCATTGCTGTGTTTTGCAAGAAATTTGGTTGATTACCATATCCAACATCTCACTTGTTTTCACCCTCCCATCCTCTCCTTAACCGAATGCGAATGTCCACATGTGAATTTGTGTGATTGGGTGTAGTGAATATGGATATATATTGATTGAAAGTACAAAAAGGACTCTAAATTATTTTCAACCATCCTCGATCCATTAAGGGTAGAACGAACTTGAGTTATTCTATATTATTTGGCTAATAACAATTGGCCGACTTGCGAAGATTTATGATTTTCCACTTTTGAGTGTTCGGATCGAAATCTTAATATCACTACTAAATTAAATATCGTCTCAATTCTGTATTTATGATTTGTGACATATCATCTAGACATTTTTAAGTTGTGTAATGTACTTACTTGCTTTTGGCCTCATCTTGGATTAAATGTTTGTCATTTCATTTACTGTTTACTTTGATTTACAGTTTGTAGAAAGGCAGTGGATTATATCTTCTTTCTTGTTACGTGCTCAGGCTAATAGCATCCACTTTTTCTGTCTCCAGGATTGGATGCGTTCTTCTCTCTGTTGGGCAGGATGATTTTCATGGGGAAGCATTGCATACTCTCAGTTATGTCGTAAATCAATCAGACTATACAGTGCAGACGCTATGGAATGTGACCACATATTTGTCACTTGCGAAAACTGTCAGTGTGGCCCAAATTTTTCTTCCTTCAGATGTAATGAATGATATTGACCGATTAAATGTGGACCTGAATAATGCAGCAAATACATTGGAGCAGAAGACAAATGAAAACTCAAGCAAAATGCAACGGGTCTTCAATACTGTGTATGATTATTTTATTCCTATGATGATTTTTTATTGATTTCGATTAATTCAATCATAATGTAATGTCAATAACCAAATGTATTGTTGCAGGAGATCAGCACTAATCACTGTTGCCGTGGTGATGCTTCTCATATCTCTTCTAGGCCTCGGTATGCATTGTTAGGCTATCTTTTATTCTTTAACTGGAATAATATGTTTACTGTCGCTGATTGGGTAGTTATTTTGGTGCAGTCCTGTCTATCCTAGGCCATCAACACGCATTATATGTGTAAGTTTTCTTTTTAAGGTTATTTCATTGATAATTCCATTTATTCATTTTTGTTAGAGCTGATGAGTATTCTGGTTTTAACAAAATTGCTTTTTGGTAGTTCACTCATTTTCTGACTGTTCATCATATTGACGCAGATTCATTATTAGTGGATGGTTACTTGTGGCAGTAACATTTATCCTGTGCGGAGTTTTTGTCATCCTGAACAAGTGAGATTCTTAATTTTGACGTGAACCACAATTATTTTGTATGATGCACATTTTTATGGTAAAATTATTCACACACTAGATACAATCTGTTTTGACTGTGATTTGTGTCCCACCATCTGGTTCTTTTTAGGTGAACACCATGTATCTTATTACTATTTTATTTGCCAGGAATCACTTTATAATTTCCTTCTTTGTTCATACTTTGGGCTTTTATCTGAGTTATCTTTCTAATGCTCTTTCAACCATGTCCTTGTTATCATGTAAATAGTAGAAAGACAGGCAATATTTGTTAACCAGTAAGTAGTCTAATCCACTTGTCTAAATATTCTTCTTAAACATCTAATTTCCTTTGTTAATAGAGTGAAATCGGGCAGTCATTTTTTGCTTATGTGGTTACCTATGTTAAATTTGAGTTTTTTCTTTAAACATGGAGATCTGCTGACTTTTGCGGTGCTAGCGTGGTTATGATCGTGTTGGAATAATAATCTTACATCGCAATTTAGCCTAATACTTTCTCTTTCTCCGTTCACTTGCGAAGGTGCATGAATATTTTGTGGCTACTAGATCTTTGGTAGTAGGTTCATGTCTTGGTGCAATCTCGTGCCTTGTGAGTACGCCTCCAAAACTTTTTATGTATGATTGAATATTTTCAATGAAGACCATTCATAGGTGATACACGTCAGTGCTTTTCTTAAACATCTAATTTCCTTTGTNATCCACTTGTCTAAATATTCTTCTTAAACATCTAATTTCCTTTGTGTAATATGGGCCATCATTTTAAAATGATGCTAGAATTCTCAAACATCACTATCTGTATAGCTTGGGCATTCATTTTCTAAAATTGTGAGTTCTTAACTTAAGCTCATATGGATTATGATCATCCAAAAATATGCATTTATAGTTTTTTAGTTTAGATTATGGAAAAAATTATCTTGTTGTGGATCTACTTGTTAATAGGTCAGAGTATTGTTTTCGGAACACATCTCTAGAGTTCATTAATATGCAAGCTCAATAGTTAACCCCCATCTATGAAAAAAAGCTTAATTTTGTTTCTGAATAAAATTTCGGATAATTTGAATTCCTGAGCTTCGTTGATCCTAAGGAATTCATTTCTTGCAATAGAATAGATACCTTACTGTTTAATGGAAAAGCTTCATGTTTACTGAACATGTTGATTTTTATATCGTAGTGCAATTTCAGACACTTGCATGGCCATGGGAGAATGGGTGGAAAATCCTCGTGCAGAAACTGCCCTTAGCAATATCCTTCCTTGTGTGGACCAAAGAACCACGAACCAGACGTTGTATAAGAGTAAACAAGTGATCAATGATATTGTAAATATTGTCAATCAATACGTAGACTCTGCTGCCAATGCAAACCCGCCTCCCCAGGCATTTCCTTATTATTTCAATCAATCGGGCCCAGCAATTCCTCATCTCTGCTATCCATACAATTCACAGCTGCAGGATCGCCAGTGTACAGCTGAAGAAGTTTCTATGGCAAATGCTTCCTTGGTATGCAGTCTGACTTTATGTATCTTGTAACTTGGAAAACATCAAATATCACTCGTTGAAATTGACTTTTTATGTTAAAGAATGATATGCCAGAGTAAACGTGCTTGGATAGTAGTGTCATGTACAGAAGAATTATTTCACTTGCAAGATACTGCAGGAACTTCATACAACCTGTAGATGACCTACAACTAAAAGAAAGGGAATGGCACTAATGTGCAGTCTAATATAGGATGATTAGACAAATATATTTTTCCTCTTTATCTCTATATTTTTGAAATTATAACACCATTTTACTAATCATTTCACACCGAGTACTATGTTTCTTTGTGTTGAATAAGTTTTATCATTCAAAGTTAGTTATGAACATTGTCTTTGAACAAATTTGCTAAGCTGTGGGTTCCTTTTCTCCCAGTTTCCTCTCATTTTTCCACAAGTAAATCTTTGTCGAAGGAAATAGTTTCTTTGAGGAATATTGACCGATTCTCTTCCCTTTTTTTGGTTGATATAGGTTTGGCAGAATTATACTTGCAACGTCTCAGCTTCTGGATTCTGCAGCAGCGTTGGAAGATTGACTCCACAAATGTACTGGGAGTTGGTGGCAGCGTTAAACATTAGTTACGCTCTTGAACACTATACCCCACTATTACTGAATCTCCAGAACTGTGATTTTGTACGTGATACATTTCGAGAGATCACCTTGTTCTACTGTCCTCCATTGAAGCACTCTCTTCGGATTGTAAATGCTGGACTAGCCCTTATCTCAGTAGGAGTCATGCTTAGTCTTGCTTTGTGGATTCTATATGCCAACTGCCCCCGAAGGGAGGAGGAGTTAGCTAAGATTTCTTCACGAATAAGAAGCAGCTGCAATGGTAAGATGAGGACCGAACACTACAAAACTGCATTATCAGCAAGACACCAAACACTAGGAGCTTAGACCGGATTCTTTACTAAATTTAGGGGAAAACAGTAAAATATTATTGTTTTATTCGTGTTAGCCGAGCTTGAAATGGAGCGAAGCACCATTTCGAGTTATGAGCTGTTGGTCATTGTTTTGAACTATGCTAGTGAAATCACAACAATTCTATGCAATTTGTGAAGTTCATCTTATGCAATATGATAATCTGATATGTTGTACTTAGCGTTTGACAATATACATACGGTCTTTGGCAAGAAGCTACGAATGCACTAATCTAAAACGACCTTGTTATTAGTTTCAGCTGTAAAATAATTTTCCATCTTATGAAACTTGAAATTTTACACAAATTAAACTTTAGGTAAAACTTTTTCATCTTGTGTCGAACGATTAATGGAATCTTGAAAGATTGACCGTTCAAAGAGCCTACACGGTGGACTGTTGAAAATTTCAAAACAATAGTCAAGATTTAGCTCTTGTTTGGCTACTGAATATAAAGTAATTGTTTATAATCTATTAAACAACTTTATATTCACATATTCAATAAAAATAGAAATTTTTGTAAAACTTTCCTTCAGCTCAACAATTTCGACACTAATTGTATTGGTCCTGTAAAACATGTTTGCATGCTTCTAACGAAAATTCTAATTGTAAAACTTACTTAAAACCATCAAAACGAGGTTGAATCACTTGCCTTTTATTTGCTTGTCTCCTACACTGCTTTGTACTCACTCCTTGACCGAAAAATTCGATCACAAAGGAAGGAATTTGATAGCCACAATCCCAGAACTAATTTAGAGAAGATATACTTCAAAAAAAGTCACCACCCACTTGTATTTTTCTCTCTTGATATTCATACGAATTTGTATGCATATACCTTTCTTTTTTTCTTTTTTGTGTGGTAGAAGTTGTATATGGGGAGTTGTGGGTTGTGGAGAGTTGATTTTCAAATTCAATTTTTTCAACTTCCTCAACTTCTTCCTCCAATAACACTCTCATATAATTCAAGTCGGGTCGAGTCAGCCCACATGTCATGGGCGACCAATTTTCTTCCAACATCTCTTACTCGCACATGATGGGTTTGACCTGATTCTAATATCAATTATATTTATCTCAACATCTCTAAGTTCATACAGGTAAATGGATCGTGCGACCAGTGAGTTAATTCAAGAGCACACAACACTATACACCTGTTAGGGATATATAATAGCTCTAGAAGAGGAAATATATTTCTCGTACCCTAGACATGTTTTGAAACACAAGATTGTGTATTTCTGACCCCTCAATTTATTTGAGAACATACTCAAAATTCTCATTTATATTGCATTCACAATTGTGTCATAAAACTCAAATGATTAACACAATTGTTCGGCCGATGAATACAAGCTGAGATGTTAGATAAAATAGTCCTTTCCTACTTGAATCCCTTTATTTCAAGTCATCTGCTTTCCTAGACATGTTCCATCAAATCGAATCAAACATAGTTATTGACATCATGGTAAAGTAGCAACACTGAAATAAAATTTCGAGAAATAGTCAAAAGTCATAAGGATATATAAGTGAGGCCATATGTGCCTCAGAGACTCACACAATGAAGAAGCATGGATCAATTCTTTCATTTATCATTAGTCGTTAAAGAACACGTAGTATGAAACACGTGCTACGATATTTTCTCCCTTTCTTAGGGCGTATGTCTAATTTTACAAATAAAATACATAGTACATATCATTGTTCAGATATTCCTCAATATCTAACATAAGTTCTCTTATATATATTCCTCTAGGCAATCTCAATCGAGAACTCGATCTGGCTATAGAACCAGTCTTACGGATAGTAAAACAAAATCCATACAGATTACGTGTTGTAATCTCATCAAGGCGACTGGATCATGTACACAATATGATCAATGTGTCTCATCTCACTTCAAAGTGTCTGAGGCGATTGTTCGTGTGAGTGAACCAATCTCAACCTGCTTGACATACTTTATGTGCGCATATTCAAAGGTAATCCAAAAAAAAAAAAAAAATTTAACATATGAACTCAAAATTACTATTCATTAATGGACTTGCAGAATTTTTTTTTTACATAGTACATAACTCAAATTCTATGCAATCCTAGAGATTTAACATGATTCACAAAAATATCTTCAGGGATAGGTTTTGTAAATTGATCAGCTACCATTTGGCGCGTAGAAATATACTACAAACACACTTCTTTCTTTCCTATGATGTCTCTTACAAAATTATATTTTGTATCAATGTGTTTGGTTCTGCTGTGATATTTGGGATTCTTTGTATATGCAATAACTGTCTGACTATAACTATAAATTAATACAGGTCCCACATCACCACTAAGGACTCTTAGATGCTGTAAATCTCCATAACCAAACAGCTTTATGTACCGCTGAAACACATGCTATGAATTCTGCTTCCATTGTAGACAAGGAAATGTATGTCTGTTTCTTGCCACTCCAAGAGATGACACCATTATTAAGCAACCATTATTAAGCAATAATGCATATCCCGAAATTGATTTGCACTCATCTAGGTCTCCACCCCAATCAGCATCCGTGTATCCTTTTAAGCACAAATCACTCCCTTGATAGCATTAGGAATAATTAACAGTACCCTTCAGGTATCTTCATATCCTTTTAACAGTTATCTCTTCCATGATTAGATTGATACCTGCTGACCGACCTATGGCATAACAAATGTCAGGATGAGTATACATCATAGCGTACATCAAGCTCCCAACCGTACTGGAGTACGGAACTCTGGACATTTCTTCTTTTTCCTCAATAGTTTTAGGACACATACGAAGACTTAGAGTTTCCCCTTTCGATACATAAGTGTCAATGGGATTGTAATTCTCCATTTTGAAACGTTCAAGA
>CAIGRO010155703.1:0-10510 GCA_903798355.1 Fraxinus baroniana | reverse complement strand
AAAAGTTATTGATGTGATGTAAAATATTATTTTATTGAAGAATGTGTGGTTGAAAATTAGTAGAAGAATGATAATGAAAATTTTAATATGTACCAAACATGGGCTAAATATTTATATATTAATTTCAATTTATTACTCTTAACTACAGTTTCATCATGTTTCTTTTGGTTGCAGCTAATTGAGGGCAAGTGTGAAGAGCAAGCTAATGTGGTATGCTTTAATTTATCACCAAACATCTTAATATCGCACTATTTTGGTCTTTTGTACATGGAAGATGCATATAATCATCCTACAGATTTATGTGCTTCAGTACGATGATTTATTTATTCCGTTCAACTATAATTGGAACACTTTGGACAAAAGATATGTGGTATATGGTAGCCAGATTTTATGTATATTCATACATAAAATAGCTCACATAGATCTCTACATTCTTGTTTTACAAGAAATGAATTGTCATTTGTATTGTCTAAATGGAAAACTTTATTAAGAGGATTAGCTAATCTGATGGTCTCTTCTTGTGAAGAATGACTACCAACTAGTTAGAGATTGTGTTCCTGCTACATCTTTGATTCCAGTCCTGAAGATTTTACAAGTGACTATGGTACTCATTTTGTTCTTCACCCATCTGTTCTCAAAATGTCTCGCCCTCCGCTCATAGCATCTTAGATTGCAAATGGCGTCTCTTCCAGTCTGGATGCACACTTTCTTGGCAGATTTGTATCACAGCGTGCTGAAGATTGGCAGACTGTATTCCACTGTTGTAAGCATCCATCAGACATAACTTAGAGTTGCTTCTATCATTATACTTGCTCATTTACTTTACTGTGATTGATATCAGAGCATGGGGGCACCATATGTCAGTTTTTGCTCAAAAGATGATGATCTTGCTCCAATTCAGATTATTTGCAATTTTGTCCAAAGGCTTAAAGACCTTGGTGCTGATGTTAAATTGGTGAAGTGGATTAACTCATCCCATGTAGGTATGCTCCTCTACTTGTCATTATATTTGTATCGTCCTGGGCCCAAACTCTTTTCCTTCTGTTTTAGCGTGTTTACTTTTATCACAAGTATCAAAAGATTAAACGTTTGAGAGATATCCAGTGTCAGACATTCCTAACCCTTGAATAGCATAGCAACTGGAAGCTTGAAGGTAACTACTACATCTGCTTTTACAGGCTTTAGACTTTCCCTTGTGGTGACCATGCTTCTGACATAGTATACTGAAAGGAGGTATAAATAAATGTGATATACTAAAAGGATTCCTTGCACAGGATAGAATGGCGAAAGGCCTGACAACGGAGATGTACTTGCAGGCTATGTTACAAGGAGGTCCAGTGGTCAGGATATTCATACAAATACCCAATTCATTGAATCTTCAAATTTGAGAGATTATAAACAAAAA
Organism: Fraxinus baroniana; assembly: GCA_903798355.1. Classification (NCBI taxonomy): domain Eukaryota; kingdom Viridiplantae; phylum Streptophyta; class Magnoliopsida; order Lamiales; family Oleaceae; genus Fraxinus; species Fraxinus baroniana. Next base: position 9,105 of record CAIGRO010155703.1, on the reverse strand, counting down.
ATTTAAATATATCAAGATTATATAGGATATGTATGATGGAGAAATCATGAGCATAAGTACTAGTGGCGTTAGTAATAGAGAATTTCGAGCCACCGAGGCTTGCGCCAATGCTCTTCCTTGAGATCTTTGAGCTTATGAGACATATCCAAAATGAGGTTCCCACACAAATTGTATTCACAAATGACATAGTTTGGATAGATGAGACTAGGAAGTCATTATCATATTTTAGGACCTCGAAGGAATACTTCGGAATTTAGAGGTTTTCGATTAAGTAGGCTATGTTGGAGCACATGGAAGCCCTTCTGCTAATAGTAGGAATATGGATAATAATGGAGTCAGAGAAGGGGATCATATTGTCCCAAAGAGTGATTGCTTTATGTATTTGGGTTTCATTTAGTAATGAGAAATGAGGAGTTGAAGATTGACTGTTGGGTTCTTTAAAAACATAATATCCATAAGACAGTTGTGTTACAATACTCAAATGGATAAGATAAGAAATGAGAATACCCACCGATAAGTGGAGGTGGCCTCAATTGAACATAAATTCAGGGAAGGATGACTTTGACAGTAAGGTCATGCTGTGTGTAGACCGAAAGAACTTTCACTTGTGAGAGTCCTGTGATCTTGGTATACCTAGTGAGAAGTGGGACAGGTTGAGATATGCCTTTGCATAGACTTGAAGAAACTTCGTTCACGAGCATGATGTAATCTTTATTTAGTTTAGAAGGAAGAGGTAGACCAAAAAAAAAAAAACCCTTAAAATTGAATGAAAAGACATTCTTGCCAAAAGAGAAAAAGACCTTAAAATTGAAAGAAAAATCCCTCCAAGGATTCCATTATCCAGCCACGTCCTTAATCTCCCCTGCTTCCACAGTCCCAGCAACACCTTCCCTTCTCTCCCTCACCATCTAACCACCCTTCTGCTCACTGCTGTCTATAAAAAGAATTTACGACTCTAGAGAAAAGAGAAAATTAGGAAACAGATGTTTCACAAGTCAGTATCTCAAGATGAAAGAAACCCTGTTGAGAAGCACCTTTGCTGTTTGAGATCACAAGAATTTTGACACAAGCTAATTACTCGCCACGATGTAACAACCCTATATTGGAGACAAAGGAGTGAAGAGCCAAGAATAATCCACGGTTATGTCACTTTAAAAGCCAAGAAGTTTAGTTTCTTTTTAACTTTTAGGTTGTTTTTCCTTTTCTTCCATAATTATTTTTTTTTCAATTTTTGTTCTTATATTTATATGTTTTTACTTAATTTAGTGTGAGGGAAGATTTCTGTTTTGAATGAAATTTAATGCTTAACCACTGTTTGACAAGCATTCTTTCAAAACTCTTTTATTCTCACTCTCATTTTCAACCACATATTTTTACAATAAAATATTTTCACGTAAACCCAAAAACTTTTTTTCTATTTTTTAACCACGCATTCTCCAAAAATTTACCATTCAAAAACTCATTTTTTTTTAAAGAATGGTTGTCAAACAGGGTATTAATTTGAATGCACAGTGGCCAAAAGGACCCTCGTGTTAGAAAATAGAAGGGTGGGACACAAATACCAAAAGGACCCTTAGTTGCAATTTATTATCTATATTAGTTTGTCATCCACTAAGAAAATCTGCCAGCAGACCAGCCAATGGGGAGACTGAGGGTTGGACTTGCAGGATAAGGTATCTACCCACCTATAGGTGGTTGTAACCAGTATGTAGGAAGGGGAAACCATCAGGGTTCAGATTGAGCATATTGTGACTTGTGAGCATGTTTTGGGTGGCTTATGCTTAAAACTAAGCACTAAATGTGGGGCTTATTTTTGGTGTGGACCCACTAACATTCAAAATAAGCCACACATTCGGAGCTTATTTTTTAGTATAAGCCACTCCAAAATGCTAACTATAGGCAACAAAACCTACTAAAAGACCATTGCAGAGGTTTGTCCTCACTGTCAGAATTCTTCTTGCAGTTTTCTGATAGTTCAAGGGAGAAAGGCAAAAAACTAACCTCTTTGGTGTCAGATACAACTGTGTGCATCGTGCACTTAATCAACTACAGAACCACATACAAGAAGTTGTGGTTACCTTCTAATACCTTTTTCTTGTGAGCGCTATTGGAGTCTTTTCTGTTCTGTAGTTTATCTTTAGATAAGCGAGCATTGCAGTTTATTTTGTTTTCATTGATAACTAGTCTGCTGTAACATTATGGTTTCCCAACAATCATGCGTTAAATAATCAATGTGTTCTTAATCGTTACTTTTCTTGTGTTTTATTACACTGGTCATTTTCGACACTTCCCAGTTGAATGCAAGGCTGTCTTGACTGAACTACTTGGAAAAGCATCTGTAATTTATTCCCAAAGAATACAGAAACTTGGAAGGGGAGAAGATGTGCTTGGAAAGCACGCGTTATGACATATCTGAACCATTTGGCAATCTGAAAACAGCAGCGGCAGGATTAAATTACAGCTTGCAGACTATTTGACCATTTCCTTGTGCCCAGTTCTATAGAATATCACGAGGATAGAGGTGGTGGTTCTTTTTACAATGAACATAAAGATTGTTATATACATCTATCGAGCCCACACAAAATCAGTGCCCTCGGATTTCTTGGTCAATTCCTCTTTGACGCACGTGTCCCAAAGAATGTTGACGACTGGGATCTAAAATCATCACCCTTATCAATAAGGGCACCATTTGTCTCTGGGTGAAGACATTCACCCTTCAATCTGAAATGCATTCGCCGCTCAAGATTATAATGTTTGCTGCTGATTATCAACTTGTGGTATAGCTTGCTTTTGGTCTTAGGTAACCATGAAGGTCTCAGCAATGTATGGACACTGTTTACCATTCTCTACAGAATCTTGGGCAAGAAAATGATTGAAATGACATCAAAGAAGTTGTTACCCGAGATATTCTCCCTCTGCTGTTTGTAAGTAATAGCAACACTCTGAATGATCTTTCTTTTAATAGCAATTCTAAAATGTACAGCTATGTTATTGGCAACTCTGTAACATCAGATTAGACAGAATCATATACGCTGTATTAGAAATGGAAATGGAAATTGCAAGTGAAGCTTTCCTCTAAGGTTGCCTTCTCCTAGTTGCCCCTTTGTTTCTCATCTTAACACGAGCACAAAGTAGAGCCTGAAAAAGGAGAGTACCCAATGGAGCTAATCTCCGAGGAAATGATGGATCTTAAAAAACGAGTCTAGAAATTATTGTTTTAGATTCTTTTTCCTGCTCATATTCCTATAGTGCATGGTAGGCTGAATTGTTGTATTAGATGTGATTTGACAATAAAATAAATAGAATATTGATTTTTTTTCTTCCTTAATTAAAAATTTCATGCAAGTACTCTGGATATATTTGAACATACAAAACAAACATTACAATGGTAACAATATAAAGACCCAAAGTAAAAACATTAGGGTACAAAGAAAACATAATTTTGTATACATGTGTTTTGATCCGTCTTGTGATGCAATTTGCGTGTGCCCTTATATCTCAAAAAATCTTCCTATTCTTCGCTATCCAAAGATGATAAACAATGCTTGTAAGTGCAATTTTCTTGGCTTTACTTTGCCAAGATGTCCCACGGACTTCCTTCTTGATCTATTTCAATGCACTTCCAATTGTAGTCATTGAACGAGTACCTAGCCATGATCTAAACTGCCCCCAAGTGACTGAACTCAAAGAACACTGAAAGAATAAATGCTGGACAGTTTCGACCTGAGATCCGCATAAGACACATGTTCTGTCGATGTCTAAGTGTAGTAGCTTGTCTTGGGTAGAAGCTTCGATTGGGCACTCAACCATATGATAAACAAATGTTTAGGAGTACTGTGCATTGTGAAACAACTGATATTATCATAGATCCGCTAGTATTCTACTTTCACTGTTATTTAATCCTCACATCAAAACAAGTGATTAATGATTAGTGATCTTCACATATTAAACCCGTTTATATTGACTTCTTCATCCTTTTATCTATCTAGCCGACGATTCGCAACTATTCTACCCATGATCTGACACGAAATTGCCATGAGCTCTGTGTACGGGTATATACGGGTTGTACGACATATGTAGGAGGGATGTTGGCCCAAAGACCCTTGTGGTCAGATACAAGAAACTTTGGGTAAGGAGTGGAGGGACGGACGAGCATCTCAAACATTTTCAAATGAGTTAATAGAAACATTTTTACATGACATATATGTTTGTTCGTCTCATCGTCAAGACTCCCTCAAGAATTACTATAGATGGTTTATGAAAGTAAAAGAAAACAAGTCATCATCTAAGGTCATTTTCTACAAAAGCCAGGTGGGGTACTTCAACCTTCCTCAAACTTGTGATAATTTCGTATTTTATTAAATGACTTGTGCACCTCGTGCCACATAAATAATTACATCCAGTTCATAAGAACTGAATTGAGATTCCTAGAGTAGTGGTTGACAAACCCAGGTTTGATTTCATCATGAAGGAGACTGTATTGGTGACCGGTGCTTCCGGTTACTTAGGCGGTAGACTTTGTCACGCCCTCCTCGATCAAGGCTACCACGTTAAGGCTTTTGTCCGCAAGACCAGTAACCTCTCATCCTTACCTCCGCCCACTGACGGCGGCGTAACTGGCGGAGCTCTTGAGCTGGCTTATGGAGATGTTACCGATTATAAGTCCCTCTTTGAAGCTTGCAATGATTGCCAATTAATTTTTCATGCTGCTGCCCTCGTTGAGCCCTGGCTGCCTGACCCCTCCAAATTCTTTACAGTAATCCATCTTTACAGTTGCACAATTAAGCCCTGATTTTACTTGATCAGATTGATTCAAAGTTGAGTTTTTTATTGGTTTGAATTTGATAATCACAGGTTAATGTTGAAGGATTGAAGAATGTTATACAGGCCTGTAAGGAGACCAAATCAATTCAGAAGATTATTTATACATCGTCGTTTTTCGCGTTGGGATCGACTGATGGTTATATTGCAGATGAAACTCAAGTATGACCAGAGTTTTTGTAAAATTCAATTTATATTAATTAGTTAATTTTTGTTCCCATTGTCTTTGTCGAGATTTTTGGTGTTGTCTACTATTGCATAGGTGCATCCTGGTGAACATTTCTGCACAGAGTATGAAAGATCGAAGGCAATGGCAGATAAAATTGCTTTGGAAGCTGCATCCGAGGGTTTGCCGATAGTGCTGATTTACCCAGGAGTTATATATGGTCCTGGCAAAGTGACAAATGGAAACTTTGTTTCGCAGATGGTAAAATTTCTTGAATTTTCAGTTGATCTGGGTCAAGTGGCTCTAACTGATGAACATATGATTGACCACAATGAAATTTGCAGTGTTCAAGTACTGTTTGTGGAAGAGTAGGTTTAGAGTAATCGTGATTTAACTATTAAATTAGGGCTTCCATTTTAAAGGTTATATTTTGGTTAATGTTTTCATAAAAATTCCGACTTGAAATTTTACCCTTAACATCAAGAACGAATTTATTAACAATTCACAATTTGAGTGTTAATATTTACACTGTTTCACATGTTACTGATTTCATGTTTCTATATATTATTGACTCCATACTTATAATCATACACAGTGATTCTATAGTTATAGAGTTTGAGCATTGGTCTCATTTAAAGAACTGCAATTTCTTCAATAAAATCCATCACGTGTCTTATTTTTCATCTGCATCTAGTTCTTTCTGCTTATGTGTTGATGTGAATGTTGAGTAAACTTGAAATGGGAGTTGATGATCAACTCTGGTATGCACTGAAGAGTCTATGAACTGACCATGCATATCTTCTTTCTATAAGCTTGTAGAACGCTTTAATGGACGGCTACCTGGATATGTGGGAAAAGGAAATGACAAGTTTTCTTTCTGTCACGTTGATGATGTAGTTCAGGGACACATTGCTGCAGTGGACAAAGGTCGACCAGGTGAAAGGTATCTTCTTACAGGAGAAAATTTGTCATTCAGAGATGTATTTGATTTAGCTGCTAGCATTACTAAGACGGCAAAACCTTGGTTCACCATACCACTGTCTATGGTTGACATATATGGAAGGCTATCTGTTATCGGTGCCCGGATAACCGGAAAGCTTCCCATAGTCAGTCCCCCGGTATGTCTTTCTGTCGTGAAACTGGTTTTTACTACCATACCAGTTCTTGATACTGTTTAGCATATGTGATCCTTTGATCTAGTAAAGTTTTGATTATATCTGCAATGCATAACTAAATGTTGGAAAAGCTTGAGACTATCTATCTTTATGGCTGAAACTGGTTTTTACTACCATACCAGTTCTTGATACTGTCTAGCATATGTGATCCTTTGATCTAGTAAAGTTTTGATTATATCTGCAATGCATAACTAAATGTTGGAAAAGCTTGAGACTATCTATCTTTATGGCTCATAAAGTATTCTTAATGATTTCACTTGTGCTGTTGCCACTGTGCAATGAATCTCTGATGAAGACTATATTTCATCAAGCGGAAGACTACTGAGGTCACTCTGGAATTCGGATAAATACTTGCTACATGTACCTTTGTGGAGTATAGGAAACACGAGGTTGATATAGTTTGGAACTCTAGTTTCCAATGTATGCTTTATTCTGTCCCAGAATTCTACATCTGCAACATCATCATGTCCCTTCTCCATCTTATTGCTGCGACATTACTACATTCTACCATTATGAGAATAGGCTGTTAACATGTGCCATCCAGTTTCTCGACCTACTGCTTGTTGGCTGTACTATATCATTACAAGGATCACTAGGCCATCACTATATTTAAATCTTAATTCTAGCATTTCATGTATGTTTGATTTTCGCGATCCTTAGCTCTCCAAAAATTCTAAGATTGTAGTACATGATGTCTCCTTTGTGATTTTTCTTCTGGCTTCTATGCTTTTTTTAATGTTCCCATTTAGGCCATTGCTATGGCATCTTTTGATCTATTTCTGCTCTGTTGAACAGACTGTTGACGTTCTGAGACATCAGTGGGCTTACAGTTGTGAGAAGGCCAAGGCAGAGCTGGGATATACCCCGAGAAGCTTCAAAGATGGTCTAACAGAAATGCTTCCTTGGTTGAAGAACTTGGGCTTGATTAAATATTAGGATGCTGATCTGAATTTTGCATTGCTGGTTTAAAGTTGATGTGTAAATTGTGATCCTCGAGTAATCTGTTTGTAGCATTATGAAATATATTACGTTGTTTACAGTTTAAGCTTATGTTTATGTTTTTACCTGAATAAGTCCAATGTGACTTGTGTAAACTACTTTTTAGTTGTTATCGTTTGAAAGTTATATTACCTCAACCACGCTAGTTTCAATTGTATGTTACAACCATACTAAAGGTCCGTTTGGCAAGGCTTTTGCTTTTCGTTGAAAAGTTTTTTGAAATAATTATCTTAGACTTACTTCTTTTAAAAGTCATTCCAGCCAGACTAACACTTTTAGAAAATTATACAAATATGTTCAAAAGTAACTTCTTAATCTTAGAAGCAACTTTTGACTTTTTAAAAGCTTTGCCAAGTGAGTCCTAATTTGCACGGTAATTAGAATTAGAATCTGGTTTCAATAAAACTCTTATATGATTAAAATTCATATGAAGATAGATTTGCATTAAAATCAAATTCTTAGTTTCCAACATCTAATCCTTATCTCCTCTTGCTAGGGACTTCTAATTGCAGTAAAAGACTTCTTATTCATAATGATCCAAGTTTTCAGAAACAGTCAAACAGCAAATATGGCAGAATCAAAAGTGAGATTGAAACTTATGATCGATACAAAAGGCAAAAAGGTTTTATTCGCTGAAGCTGGAAAAGACTTCGTCGATTTCATATTTTATGTTCTTGCTTTGCCATTAGCTACTGTTATTGGGTTACTGGGAAAACAAGAAATGGTGGGCTGCTTGGGAAACCTCTATGACAGTATCGAGAATTTGAGCGATTCCTACATTCAAGTGGGTCAGAATAAGAACATCCTTCTAAAACCAATGCCACCTAGGCACCTACTTCAGTTCCTCTTTTACTTCTTAATGATAAGCCAACTAGGAAGACCTTTTACAGATGTGGTGGTAACTGTTACAGTAGTGGTAACAATGTTACTGACGACCCAACCGCAGCTTGCCCCTACTGTAACCACCTTATGAACAGGCCTTTGAACTACGTTGCTCCTCCGGCCCTGTGAACAAAGGGTCGAACGAAGGCAAAGGATTTGTGAAAGATGTCGTGACTTACATGGTAATGGATGATCTAATGTGGAAGCCTATGTCAACTATTTCTAGCATTGCTTTGCTTAACAAGTTTAATGTCAAGGAATTGGATGCACTGCAGGAGAAGGAAGTAAACTTTGGGTTGAATGAGGTAATATTGTTACCTGTCCGTGCATGTTTGGTGTGCAATTTTGAACAACAAAAAAATATACCGTCCTTAAATTGGATATTTAAGTGTCGTTTGACATGACTTTTAAGAAGTTAAAAAGAACTTTTGAAACCTATTTAGCTAATTTTATGAAACTGCTTATTCTATTTAGAAGAGTTTTTAGAGGAAATTTATTTAATGTGATTTCCTCTAAAAATACTTCTGGAATAGAAATTTTTTTTTAGAAAAAACTTAGTTTTCAAATAAAAATTAAAGTAGCTTTTTGAGTAAGTCCTTCCACTGGAAGAAAAACAAAAGCAAAAGTCATGTCAAACGGTTTCTTGGTAGATTTTTAAGTTGATGAAATATATGGTAGAAAAGTTGATAAAAGTCGTGGAACCACGAAATGTTTTATTAAAAATACGTTTAAGGAAAAATGAGTTTTAGAAATTGGGAGCCAGACATAAACTTAATGTTCTTGATTCATTATGTTTTGTTAATTTAGTTTTCTCTCAGGGTTTGAAGCTGTTGAAGGCATCTCTGCATACCAGCGATGTTCTAACCACCGTCTTCCTCAATGGTGAAGATGAAATCAAGAATGTTACTGTTGGATAATAATAATGGAGAATCAAATTTGATAATCAAACCGAAGGCCCGTGTTCACACGGTTTCCTTATATCGAATTCGCCGCCTCACCGGGGTGCACGAGGTTTTGATCGGTGTTCGATTCCCAGGATACAATCGGTCGTCGGTTCACGTT
>CAIGRO010155689.1:0-10431 GCA_903798355.1 Fraxinus baroniana | reverse complement strand
AAAGGATTGGGCAGTGCGAAAATGAAGAAGGTGGGAAAAGAAGAAAGTCTCCAGGACAGAAAAGAAGAGAAAAAGAAAAAGAATGAAGAAGGAGAAGGAGAAAGCAAGAGAAGAAAAAAAAATTATTTACGACGACAGCACATAGCGACATGTGGAGTCAATTATTTAGCCACTTTTATATTGTAGTGATAAAAGGCAAAAGCTATGATTTATGAAAGGTTGCATGATTGACGGCCTTTAATAGTTGATGGACGTGGCTCTGTTCATCAGCTCTAATTTTAAAATTTTAATTTTCTAATATTTATTTGTCATTTAAGTTTAAAAAATTATTTTATCAATTTACATATTAAATCGGCCCAAACATGTAAACTGAACCTGTCCTAGTTTTTCATTTATTGACCCATGGACCCATCCTAAGCGGGCCATGTTAAGCCAACACAGTTTAATACCACTAGCCGGGAGAGTGTAAAATTACTTATTTGTCCATCATACTTTTTTAAAAGAAAAGTGTAAAAACTTGAAAAAAGTATTTCTCTCATTTCAAAGCATGCAAATAAGATTTATTGACGGAAACCATCATCAAGAACATACTTATTAATTGAACGTTAAAGATAAAAATTCAAAGAAAAAAAGACTAAGGACATAAGGGTTACAATAAACATGGATTGAGAATCTCTAGTGCAATTAAAATAAAGATTTATTTTACTTTGTGTATTAGATACCTCGAAGATAATTTGTTTTAAGTGTGATTGCTAAGAGTTCCCAAATATAGCAGCATTCTTTACTACTAGGATCATCATTTTTCCTCCCGACAATTGTTAAACCATGCGACCACCACTCACTAATTCCTCGAAACGACACTTCAGAAAGGTTGAAAAATCTTTTTGAAATTGCTCGTAGTATGCTTGGATCATGCTCGGAGGACTTGTACTTGCCATATAAATGTTTTCTTTGTTCATCTCTACTCCTTTAGGAACCTGTTAAACATATAAACTGCAGAGATACAAAATAGAGAAGTATTTTTTGAAAATCCGAAAGTGTTGAAGATATGATATAAACAAATAACTTTACTCCCTCATCAATAGTTTAATCTTTAAAATAACATATGTTACAGTAGTATGAGAGCAAGTCGATGTCCTAAATATGTTTGAATTCATCTTTCCATCACTTATTTATAAAACTTGTTCACATGTCATGTGTTTATTTAATAAGTAAATCTAGTATGCATGTCTCTAGTAGACATAATTTAAATAAATATTTATTATCTTTTATTATGTAACAATTTAAGATTTCAAATCATATTGAACAATATGGTATGCAAGCACTCATAGTTATAGAATTCAACTATCACTGCTACTTATTTATGAAAATTAATATTTTGATAGAAAAATAATTTGACATGCAATTGAGGCAACATATTAAATATATAATTGAAGTAAATAAATGTCATTCTCAATACAGGTTCAAGATGTTTATTTACTTGAGAAAGCCACATGAAGCTATATCAAAGGCGGCTTTGAGGGTGCCCGAGTTGAGCGACCGCACATGACCTCATCATTGTAGGGGCACCAAGACAATTTTGTTATTTGTGTGTATATATACGTGTATAATTATATATTTAAAATATTTATTAAATTTAAAATTTAAAATTTTAATTATTATGTTAAGTTAAAGAGCACAATGTTCATGATAAAGGAGTTAAAAGATAGACAAGTGATGATTTTCATTTAACATTGTTATATTCTTATTCATAATTACATATCATATCAAGACATTTATTAAAGCAGGGGAAATGTTTCAAATGGTTTAGGCTCCATCATAGCTAATTTCGTGTGTTGTACTTAACTATTTTCATTTATGGATTATTTCTTTATTAATTGTATGCATTTGACTTGGTATGATATGTAATTGCATAAAAACATAAAGCTAAGAATAATGTAATTGACTAGTTATAATTTTCTTATATTGTATCATGCTTTAAATCATGTCAAGGAAAATGGAAAAGAAGAAAGAGTATAATTCATAGAAAGAAATTTTTTGATGAAAATGACACTGTGATGCACAATCACTTGAAAATTCTTTCATAACCAATTATTTTCTTTATATAGCAGATCAAGCAATTGGATCACTTAAGCGAAGGCTCGATCAATTCAATTCATATGAAAAAAATTGGATTTCTACTTTCTTTTGACAAGTTAAAAGCATTGGATGATGCTAATTTGAAAGCATGTTGTGATCATCTTGACAAAGATTTGCTTCAAGAGTTAAAAATTTTACGAAATCTTTTATTAAAAGAAACAAAGACAGTTTTTGATATATTAACTTAATTGAAATACAAAAAGAAAAAAAGACAATTTTTTGATACATTGACTTATTTAAAAAGATTGGATCACTTTTTGAATACATTTATTACTTATAGAATATTACTGACAATTAATATAAATTTTTCTAAATTGAAGTTATTAAAATCTTATTTACAATCAACCATGTTATAAGAACGATTAAATGACCTAACTTTGATATCTATTGAACAAGATTTATTAGAAGCGAAAGTTTCGTTAGTTGGTTAGCTTCTAGAAATGCGAGAATAAATATTTTTACATAATTTGTTGTATTTAAAAGTTTACACGTGGTATTTGATGTTTTTGATTTCAAATTTTTCTCATATGAAATTGTACGAAAAGTTTAGAGGCTTGGATGAATCTTTGTTGATTACAAGAATTTTGATGAATTTGGAAGGTACTTTTTAACATTATTCATACTTTTCTTATTCACGACATTTAAAAAAATAAACAGTATTTAAATATCATAATTTTGCGATGATAGAATGTTATTATTATTTTTTTTAAAATTTCATGAAAGGGGCACCATTTTAAAATATCGCACATGCATCCAAAATTTTAAGGCCGACCTTGGGCTATATGAAGAATGAACAAAATGCAGATTTCTAGTAGGACAACACCAGCCATAGAATGAACCAAGCACATCATTGAAAAAGCATGGTCCAAATTCAGATCCCATTTCATCTTTTAATTCTTCTTGAACCCGTGGTAAGGAACGAAAATTGGAGTTAAAATCATTTCCATGAAGATCATTCAAATATATTTGAAATTCTAGTGCTAATGGCGACTCGATTTTCTTCTTATTTTGTCGACTGTTCTCATAACCTCAGTTACCACAACAACGTGTTTGGTCCAGAAGAACAACCAAGATAAGCTATACATATAGTTTTGGGGAATATACATACACCAATAATTGCTTCTTCTATTATGGTCCATTTGATTGCAAATATGGAATTTGGGAGGAAAGAAAATGAATTATAGGGAATTGAATTGCCTAGAATTTGTTTTACTGAAAATTGTAATTAATTGTATTTGATTGATATAATTTTCTACCTGAAAAATGTTGAAAGTTTAGTATCCGTTTGACCTCATTTTTCATGGAAATTGTCATTAAAGTGAAAAAAAAAATTTACCATTGGGTTTAGAATTTGTTCCAATTCCAAAAATAAAATAAAAAAAAAACTTGGAAATTGGTTTTCCACAAAACCAAGGAAAAGGACACGTGAGAGACAAAAGCAAAAAAATAAATTCCATGGAAAAAAAAAGTCATCAAACATGCTAAAAGTGGGAAATGGAATTTTGGATTTCATTTTCTATGGAAAAGATTGACCAATTAAACAAGCCCGTATTGTCTTTGTCATGGATATTACTAAAAAAAAAAAGGAAAAAATATAGGCAAGAGTGAAGAACTGTTATTTTTTACCTGAAGTAATGAGTTGTTCGCGTAACTGTTCTCTCCAAATCCTCCATTCAAGTGGAACACTTTTCACTTCCCATCTAACAATTTGTGATTGTTTTAAGATATAAAAGTTAAAACCAAGTTAAATAACAATATAAAACTCAATTATATATATATTGTAACAGCGGGAAAAATGTTGGATATACATTTACACACGTCCCATGTGTATGTTAGATATGACGACATGAGTTGACCCAAAAAATGGTCTAATAACGTGGCCAACTAATAAATATAAACTAAAATCCACTCTAGCCGAATCTCTATATATTTATAGTTCAAGCCATCCCTTTTAACAAATGAATCAATGGGAATGATAATCCAAGATGTTTATCAAGTTGTGTTGTAATTAGTTTGGTACATAAAGAGGGGGTTGGTCGGTTGAGCAGAGTGGAGAGAACCAAGATTTGCTTTGGATGTGTAAACTTGCATTACCCTCCTTTTGTATGAAGTGTGAGTTTTTATACCCAAAGCAAAGTGAATGAGGTTCGTCTGATGGTAAGCACGTGGTTTTATTAGATCCATTGGCTTCTATTAACATCAATAATTCAATTCAGCCATTATTGCTGAGATACCCATATCCTTGCTTCTGACTTAAGATTTGACCGTGTAGGTATCTAGAGGCGGCGCTAGCAGTGTGTTGTCTTGTCAATCACTTCATAAGGTTCACTTTTGGTTGACTAACTGCCTCGCCAGGGATGAATTCGTATTCGGGACCTCTGCGGAAAGGGGATTGGATGGGCAGCTTTTAGGCTGAGTTCGCCTCGGTATGCATAGAACCGAGTCGCCTACACCTCTATGCCACATGTGAGTTTGTCCGTCTACCACGTTGTGTGTTTATTTTACGATTATTCATATGAGTAACATCAGTCTCCTAAGTCCAGGTATGATTATTTATATAGTGCATGGACTTTTTAAAGTATGAAGTGGCAGAAATGGGGCTTTCACCAATCGAGAACCGATGATGAGGTTTCCCTGGTACGTTCAAAGTTGCTGTTGGAGTGTTCCTTGAAATGGACGAGCCATGTGAAGACGAGGCCTTCATATATCTAGGTGAACCATGCAAAGGCGAGGCCTTTATGTAAAAAAGGGGGTTGACTATGCACAAATGGAAGAGGCGAATCTTGAGCCCCTACTGGCGAGAAGAACCCCTTGTCAACCTGCATGGCAACTTGGAATGTGCCGGTTCCAAAAAAATGATAGCTAGTCATTTCCAAGGCTCGAGTGATGTGCGCACTTAATGCGCAATGATGATGATGTTACATTTTTGCCCAGGTACACGCGGACTCTGATCGTGTTCGTGGCACGGGCTCATATGAACCCTTGATTTGATTCTGAATAGGCGTCTTTTGGTTTTAATGTGGAAGATGAGGTTTTATGTGGAGGGCTTAGATTAAATTAGGGGAACATCCAACGGTGGGGGTTCATTCGTTAGGCCCATATAAAAGGCTGGAAACCCATTTTTTCATCTTTTTCCACTTTCTAAAATTTTGAGAGACCAAGTATTGGAATCTTTTCGTCCGAACACAATATTTCTTGCTATTACCGATGATCGACTGCTTTTCCTAACTTCGAGACTCTCCGGGACTTGGAGTTTTAGTGTTTGCGTAAGTATTTACCCTTACCGAGGCGTTCTTTTTTACTTTAATGTCTTCTTTATCAAAAAAGAGTGCGAGTGGGGTTCTTCTTGGGTAGCCATGGCCCTGATTGTGATGAGGCAGGAATTTTCTCAATTATTCCCACTAAGAGGATTATGGAAGCGATGGGAGCCTTCACAGTGCATGGATGATATAAGAGGGTCCCATCGATTATAGTATTAGATGGGGGGCCTCTTTGTGGCCCACAGATATAAAAGGAGGATGAATTGGAAACCTACAGGGAGAGGTATAGAATCCCAGAGAATATAGAGATGTTTGTATCGACCCAAGAAGAGAGAGTCTACTTTCCCAAGGAGGGGTATGTGGCTGTAAGCGATATGATTTTGGCTGGGGGGTTAAGGTTGCCTTTATATTCCTTTAGGTTTATCCTTAGGCAGTATAATTTGGCTCCTACCTAATTAGTGTCTAATGCATGGAGCCAACTGGCAAGGGCATTCCTTCTTTGGAAGGAGGTCATGCTCGGCGAGGATATGCATCCACACGTCTTTCAGACCCTCTTCCAACCCAGAGCCTCTAGTAGGGGGAGCGACTGTAAGGGGGTGGTACTGCATTAACCCTTGGGGCTCACATTCTCCCTTCGTCTGGGGGACCCCAACCTCCATAAAGAATTGGAAATCGTCTTGGCTTTGGGTAAGGGGTCGCTGGTAGACGGTGGAGGGGGATGTGGTCCTCCCTTCGTCTGGGGGACCCCGACCTCCATAAAAAATTGGAAGTTTTCTTAATTTTGGGTTAGGGGTTGCTAACAGACTGTAGAAGGGGATGCAGTCCCAGAGATAACCGTCCCGACCTAGTATCACGAGTATAATGAGTTGAGCCTCATTTACTTGTCATTTTCTATACATTTTGTCATTCTATTCTATTTAATGCTAAAATGATGTGGGATTCATGCAGCTGCAGTTGATCGATTTCAGCTCGGCCCATCTGAGTGGGCTACAGTGAGGGCAATTTATGAGCTGCCCATTGAAAGGAGGTATTTCAAGAACGTCATTGCCAAAAGGAATTTGTTCGTTAATCACCTACTAACGACAACTTACGCATGTTTTTAACTCACGCATATTGTTTTCAATACGGCTCGGTTGTGGCTTCTAATTTGTTTTTTTTTTCCATCCACAGGTCAGCATGATAACAAGGAGCGGGTGAAATCCAACTTGCTCTAGCTGAGGAGCCTTGGGGAGGCTCAGAGAAAGAAACCCTTGAGCAGTGGCTTGGCCACTTACAAGAATCAAAGAGACGAGTTGGCCTGTCTCTCTAGGACGAATCTCCCGCCTCCCCATTCGAAGCTAGGGAAAAGGGACAAAGAGAAGCAAAAGGCTGAGGGTAATGCTTCTATAGATAGGACCCCGAAGAGAAACCTTGTCCTCTCAAAAAACATTGGTCCGCTTCCTCCACCCAGGCGTCAGACTACTTTGGGCGAGTCACTAAAACGTCATATTCTCACCGAGCTCATTTTTTCTTTAAAAGTAGTTAAGGCTGAAGAGGTGGTTGATGAAGGGTAACCTGTTGAGGAAGAAAAAGAAAGGTAAGGATATGAGCGCCCTTACTGAGAATAAGGCCCAAGCTTTCTTGGGCGTGAAGTCGGACGAGATCGTCCCCACTGTTATGGAGATACTTCCCACCGATGTCCATGGGGCTGCGAGGATTCAATATAAGTATTGGACGGATAAGTACGCCTCGCATGCAGTGATCTGTGACGCAGTTGACCTGATGGATGTCGGGCTCGCCTTACAGGCACGTTCTTGAGGCTTTCTTTTAAGTGCCCAAATGGAGACAAGGCGGTTGTAGGGGCTTGTTCAAGATTATCTGAACTGGGCGCAGAATGCGGAGTTCGCTGTAATAAAGGCCAATGCCAAAGCCTCATCTGCTAACAATGCTGCTAAGGCCTCCAAGCTAAAGCACGTCGAGGCTAAATCAAAGGTGGAAACACTCTCTAAGGAGAATGAAGAGCTAAAGAAGGAGGCCCACCTTTGCAAGGTTGAGGTGAATGCTTTAACAAAGATGGACGAGAACTCTGATAATCTCTAAAGGATCACTTCGTCAGCCTTGGAGGCAGCCAATAAAGAAAAGGGGGAGCTGAAGGCTCGGGTTTCTGAGCTCAATGCTAAAGTTTCTACTTTTGCAGCGGTGAACGAATATGTGGCCCATTTCCACGAAATCGTCGAGTATGAGGGGCTCGAAGTCCACTGGAGAAGGGTCGCTTATACTGAGGTCTTCGAGAGGCTCTCTGAGCTTTATCCCCAACTGGAGTTGGCTGTTGTGAAGGGGGAGTTCTTTTCGACCGAACCTTCTACTCCTGCCAATGAGGTCAAAGATTCGATGGAGGAGGTCGACGCTTTTGATGGAGAAGCTCAGCAAAGCGAAGTTGCCTCTTATGATAGGCTTTATAGTTGTATTCGTTTATTGGTTCCCTCCTTTTTGTAATTGAATTTTGATTGAATATAAGTGATTTTGTCATCGTTTGCTACCTTCATTGTTTGTAGAGGATTCATATCGTATAACATGAGTTCGTTATCTAACACGTAATATGGGTTTGCCACGATTAATTCTTTGCGAAGCACTAACTAATGGGCTTGTCATTTATTGGTCAATAAACGCAGTTAACTTGTCGTTAATTCGATGATATGGGTTTACCATATTCTAGTTTGATTTAATGATATGGACTTGCCATATTTCATGTTTAATTTAATGATATGGGCTTGCCATATTTCAAGTAATTCAATGGTACGGGCTCGCCATACTTCATGTTTGACTTAATGATATTGGGTTGCCATATTTCATGTTTGATTTAATGATATGGGCTCGCCATACTTTATGAAATATGATCTCGTCATACTTTAGTAATTACTCGTGTATGAACTTGTCATAGTTAATACATCTCATGAGCTCGTCGTAAGTAATTAATTTGATGGAGATATGGGGTCGCCATATTTTAACTGTTGGTGGAGATGTATGAGCTTGTCATACATAACAATAACTCACGAGCTCGTCATAAGTAATTAATTTGATGGAGATGTATGAGCTTGTCATACTTAAACAACTGATAAAAAAAGAGATCATTCATTGATCATAAATAGTACACGTACGAAACAAGGTCACTGATATTTGAAGGTACTCTACATTCTATGGGTGGGGCTACACCTTTCCATCTAAATTTTCAATCAAGAAGGTCCATGGCTTGACCTCACCTCCGATGCGACTTACCTTCCCAGTTTGGACCCAACATCCCTATTCTAGGCTCCTTTGAAGACAAGAACACCCTTCTAAGTACCAAATCACCTCTCCTGAATGACTTAAACCTTGACTTTGACATTGTAATACCGTGTCGTTTTCCTTTGGTAGATGGGCAATTTGATTTATGAGTCATCTCTCTTTTCTTCAAGGAAATCAAGCTCACATCTCCTTATTTCCTCGTTGAAGATCTCGTTAAACTACAAGCGCCGAGGCGATGGCAGGCCTACTTCGACTGAGCTCATTGCCTCTACTCCATAAGCCATAAAAAAAGGGTCTCTCTAGTTTCCATTCAGCTGGTAGTGCGTATTATCCATAAAACATGGGGGAGCTTGTCCACCCATGTTCCTTTCGATTCATCCAGCTTCTTCTTTAGGAGGTGTTTTATGGTCTTCTTGACTGCTTCAACTTGACCATTTGCATGGGGATGGTGAGGAGAGGAGAAATATTTTTTGATGCCCAGCTCGTCACAGAAGTCTTGGAGTTTCTTCTTGTCGAACTGTCACCCATTATTTGTGACTATTGAGTGGGGAATTTCGAACCGGCATATGATATTTTTCCATAAGAATTTTGAGGTATACGCCTCAGTAATTTTTGCCAAAGGTTCAACCTCGACCTACTTGGTGAAGTAGTCGATGGCGACTATCGCATAATTTGCTCCTCCTTTCCCTTTTGGCATGGGCCCTATCAGATCAACTCCTCATTTTGCGAAAGGCCATGGGCTGGATACCACTGTTAACTCTTGGGACGGCTGCTTCTGACTAGAGGAGAAGTGTTGGTACTTATCCCTCCATTTTATGAAATGTAAAGTATCTTTTTTCAAAGTCGACTAGTAGTAGCCTTGCCTCAGCACTTTGTGAGCCAGAGCTAGGCTTCCAATGTGATTGTCACATACCCCTTCGTGGATTTTCCTTAACACATAGTCTGCCTCGTCCCCTCTAGTGCACCTTAGGAGAGGTGATGAAAACCCTCTTTTGTATAGGACCTTGTAGTACATAATGGGCGGCCTTGCGTCTGAGCTTGGGACCTCTTCTTTGTTCTCCGGCAAAGTATGATTATGGAGATATGCTATGATGGGCCGCATCCATTGGGGAGTCTCTCCGACCCACATTACTTCCTCCGTCTTAACCGTGGAGGGTCTGAGGAGGTATTCCACAGGCACAAACTTGAGTAATTCTGAGTCTTTGCTACTTGCCAACTTTGATAGGGTGTCTGCGTGTAGATTTTCCGTCCTTGGGACCGGGTTAGTTCGAACATTCCATTAATTAACATATCTTGTCTTTGATAACGGTTTCTGTACAAAATTATGTTAAGATGTCATAGAAAAAGTTAAGTGTCTCTCGTATTTTTAAATAATAATTAAAAAAATGCAAAATACAAAATTGTAGTTAAATATTTGCCATTTATTTTAAAGCGCTCTAATATAATTTTTAAACGAAAACCATCATCAAATGAAATTTATTTTAATTAATGAAAATTGATGATAAGAATTCGATAAAAAAAATGTTGGGAACATAAGTATGATAATAAATAAAAAAACTATGAGTTTTTAATGTAATTAAAATGGAGTGCATTTATCAAAGGCTATTACAAGAATATAGTATGCCTTGGTAAAATGGCTATTATGTCGTTACAATGTTCATTTTGTTGAAATATTGGGGAATGATTCTTTTCTTTTCTAGAGGCGATGTAGCTGTACATTAGGTGTGGACACATTTATCATTCGTATAGCTTTTTTTTTTTTTTTTTT
>CAIGRO010155678.1:0-13550 GCA_903798355.1 Fraxinus baroniana | reverse complement strand
GGATCTTTGTAATTTTCTTTCTTCTACATTATTTATTGTAGTGCAATAAAATCTCCTAATTCCTCTGACATATTCTTGTCTTCTTTTATTCTTTTGTTCTTGATCACATACTTTATTTCTTTGTCATATACCTTCAACATCTCAATCCGGTGATTGGTGTCACAACAAGTAGTATCAATCCTAACAAGTGGTATCAGAGAAATTCTGGTATAGGCTTGTTTTTTGTAACAAAAACATATTTTTATTAATTTAGCCCATGATTGGTAAGGATTGAAATACAGATTTTAATTTAAGCTAAAGTCAATAATTAATTTTATTCACATATTTCAAGAGATCCACACATTTTATCAATTTTTATCAAAATCTGATTTGAGTTTAATTCGTTTTTCCAATGACATTGATTCTTCATTCTAAAGTTCATGGCTTTATTACGAGATTCTACGAAATTCCTCAATAAATATACATAATTAATGAATTATAGATAACATAATAACTTTCTTCGGCTGTACTTCATTAATTCTACTTCTCTTTTATCGTCAATTAATACCATCTAGACTAGTCACATTGATGTTAAATACCACTGTTCTTTTTTAAAACGTTGGGATTATAGGAGTTACATAGAACCATGATACTATATATTTAGGAAGATGATAATGAATACTTTTCTTGATATCGTTAATTTCTTAATCCATCATTATCAAACGCAAGATTTAGGGTCTTAACTTTTTTCCTTTTTGTGTGTATGGATTATTTATTTTATCATTTTCTTAACCACTTTTAGTTAATTTTAGAGGGATGATCATCAATTGTACGTTCAAAATAAAATGCTACTTTTCAGAACTTTATTACATAGTTTTGATTGACTAAATTTTTCATGGAATTGATTTTTCACATTTTCTTGGTTTTCGAGGAAAAACTTTTTCTATGGGTTAGACAACATTTTTTTTTTTAATTTTTTTGACAATGGAAACTAATTCTATCCCTTGTAACAAATTTTATCTATTTAATGAACAATTTCCATAATAGCAAAATCAAACGAATACCAAAAGATTCAAAATTTCAATATTTTTCAAATAGAAGCTAATACCAATAAAATACAATTAATTGACAATTCCCGCTAAAATAAGTTCTATGCAATTTAATTTTTTGAAATTCATTTTCTCTCCACCCAATTCCATTCTTCCAATCAAACGGACCCAAGAGAAGGCTATGAATAAGCCATTAAGATTTTAGTTAGTCCATGCTGAATACATATTATGTAATTTTCTTAAAACCAACTTAATACTAAATAAAAATTAGTATATTATACAAACTAGTTTTTAATTCTTATTCTCTCTCCATCTCTACATTCTCTTAAAGCCAATGGTATTGAAAATTTCTGGTGTTGGTGCGTTCAACATTGGTGTTATCCGACTCGTCAAAAATCCTGGTGAGTTCGAATTAACCGTGGTTTGCTAATTATCTTTTCAAGACATTGAGTTTCATGATGAAGTAATATAATTAGTTTAGGTTTTGTACGAGAATTTGCATGCTGGTTTTCACAGGATTATTTTAGATTTTGGTACCCAGTAGTCCTACCTAACGTTGTACAAAATATGAACTGATAAGGCTCTGTTTGAGCCAAATTATTGTAGAATGAGAATAAAAAATATAGTCATTTTTGGGGTCCACACAAGAGATAGAAAATTTGAATTTAAATGTTGATGTGATGAATTATGGTCATATTTTTCATTTTAATGAGATAATAAGATGGCTCAAATGGAACCTAAATGTAGGATATGTACAAGGTTTATTACTTTATTTAATGTAACGTGAATGTTGTTTAATTTGACATTGAAGGTTTGTTTATGTTGTGTGTCATATGCTTTAGGTTTTATTCAAGGCTAACCTCCTGTTTGAGCAACATTATTTTTTCATCCTCATTTTTAACCACACATTCTTTAATAAAGTAAAATTTTCTATCATATCAATAATTTTTCTTTCTTTTTCAACCACATATTCCCACATCAAATAAAAAAATGCATTCTCGAGGAAAAAATTGTGTACCAAACAAGAACTAAATGTTATTTTAAGTTTTTGTTAGCCCGCCAAACACGATGTCACTTTTGACCCAACTCACAAGACCAGTTCTTTGGACAAACTCAATGGGTTTACCCTAAACCACCAAGACTTAAATATCAGATACAAATGAGATGATCCTCGAACAATTTGATCATCAAACTCTAGACTCTACGCTCCTTACCATGCTTAGAATATTGGGAGCATCATCCATTCGAAATAAGTAAAGTAATTATATTCCTAATCATCCACAAATTATGATAAGACTAATCTTCAATAAATTTATCTGATATCACTCTTATCTCTTATTACTCTTGAATCTCGAGATATTATCACTTCTATCATCTAGACGATTACAACCATCACCCTATAAATAACATCAATGGTAAAAGTACGGGTTAAAAGTTCAAATGGCCATGAACTTTGCACAAAATTTTAATTGATCATTAAAATTTAAAAAAATTTCGAAAGTCACCATACTTGTCGAATTGTTATGCATTGGTCATTAAACTTTAAAAAATTTCGAATGGCTACCTACGTATTTCATTATTTATCAATCACTAAATGACTCACTGGTAGAAAATTCGACGAACTAATTGATTTAGAGATGTCAATGGGCCGAGCGGAGTCGGCTAGGCCCATACTCGGGCAAGCTCGGCTCGTCACCCACGAGCTGCTCGCCAAAACCGAGCGGAACCATCGGCTCATTTGCCACCTCTAGATTGATTCCATCATTAGCTCAAGAGGCTCAAAATGCATAACAAGGCCAGAAAATAAGCCCAAATGAAACACATCACTTCTAGCCCAACTAGCAAATATTCGTGAGACCTGCTTAGTGACCTAAACGACCTTATGCTAGCAAAATTTGATTTTTGATCAGAAACTAACGAAAAGTACTACCAAGAAGATTGTAGTAATGAGCAGAACGAAACTTTTTACCAAACTTGTTATAATCAAAATTTTGAGTGTATATTACTCTTCAGCAACCACTCTAAATCAACGCAATAGTTTTATTGAACTTGCTTCATATTATACTCGAAATAGACATGAACCCATGTCCCTAAACAAAACTACAATACCAAAATGGCTGCATTTCGAGCCAATCTCGGCTGTTTTGCCAAGAACCAACCCATCCCGGATAGCATCTCGACAGAAGGAAAACCAACCTCCCTCCTTGACTGAGTCTCCAACACTATATATGGTCCCTAATAACAGAACCTGTGGTGCCATAGTTATCATCCCCAGTTGAAACTATTGCACCTGTGTTCAACACATCCGCCTGATCTCCGGTTGTCTCTACTCCACTCGATCCCAGGTTCGGGTGGATATCCATATCCTGACGGTGGTGGTGGTGGTGGGTACCCACCATAGGACGGTGTTGNAAACTATTGCACCTGTGTTCAACACATCCGCCTGATCTCCGGTTGTCTCTACTCCACTCGATCCCAGGTTCGGGTGGATATCCATATCCTGACGGTGGTGGTGGTGGTGGGTACCCACCATAGGACGGTGTTGGTGGAGGTGGATACCCACCATAAGACGGTGTTGGTGGAGGTGGGTACCCGTACCCGGGTGGCGGCGGTGGATATACTCCAGGTGATGGGTACTGCTCTGTAGCCTGGTCAACCGGATAAGGAGGATATATTCCTCCTGTGGATGGAGGAGGATACGAAACGCTGGGCCGTACAGCAGGATATGCTGTAACAGGTTCCTCATCAAGTTTAGCGGCGCCAGGAACAGGTGCTGGTGAAGCAGTCACTGCACCAGCGAACTTATATGAAAAAGTTATTTGACCTTTAGGTTGGCCATTAGGTTTCCTCACTTGGTAACTCACAAATTGCTGCTGCTTTCCATAGTTACCCGTGGCCGCCGGAGATTGAAGAAGGTCGTTGATGGGTACATGGACTTCGCCAATATCTTTATCGCCTAACGCACGCTCACAAACAAGCTTGAAATCAAGAGTAAGAAGGTTCTTCCCGAGCTCTGCCTCATCCACCGTGAACCTCATACGAGAATTCCATGTGGGATTGGTGTCGCCGTCCCTATCCACCGGCGTCTTCATCGTCTGCTTCGATTTTTTGTCCGCACCGGAGAGTGAAACCACCGCGTACACGGCCATCTTCGTTATGAGGTTCACCTTGTTGAGATCTTTACCAGATATAGAGTTAATTTCCAACGTGCGATGATCCATAACGATAATAAGAAAATAAAAACCCCCCAAGAAATTGTAAAGAAAGTTTGTTTAGTATTTGGTAGAATTGAGGAGTTTTAGAGAGAGAATTGGCAAATGATCAATCAAAATATCCGCGGTGAATGAACAAATTTATGTCAGTTTTAAACACGTTTCGAGGCGTTACCTGGTGGCTTCATTTATCTAAGATAAGAAGTAACCATGGTTGAGTTTACAAAGATTTTCTCGATGGTCAGTCAACTTCAAATTTTATTACCCTTTAGTCATTCATTAGGATTCCATTCCACAATGTTCACAAACATGTAAACGTGACAAGAAAAATTCTCACATGTTACCTCTGCATTATTAATGTAAACCTGAATGTGTAATTAATTTATAGTCCGAAGCGCATTTTGAAAACCTATCTTTTGCAAAATAAATGACACGTTTTGTTAAAACTAAAATCCCCAAATTCACACAATAACACAATAATTCCTTGTAACACGTGAACGCATTTGCGCTAAGTTGGTGAAACGAAATCAAATAGAGTAATGCTATTTATATCTATTGGGGTGAGCCATAGTCTATGTGGCAATTACATGTTATTAAGACCTCGTTTGAGCCATCTTTTTCTAGAATGGGAATGAAAAATATAATCGTTATTGAACCCCACATAAGAGATAGAAATTCAAAATTGATGGTTTAATATGATAAATAACGGTCATATTTTTCATTTTTAGGGAAGAAAAATGTGGTTCAAACAAGGGCTAAATGATAAATTCATTTAAATACAAATTCAAATGATTCATTTAATTGAGTCTATCATTTAATGTTGTGTAACTGTCACATAAACTCAGCTCAATCCAGGGAAGATGACTAACATTATTCAATCAAATAAGATGATGGACGAGTATTGAGAAAAAAAATATTAAAATTCGGTGACGTTGTAATAAATCGTTTGAAAGTTCAATAACCAATAAAATAATCAACCCCATTTTTCATCCTTACAGGTCACATTAACAAAACGTTTCCACGTGGTTAGAAGTTAGAAAGGCAACTTTGATACTTCATCGTTGATTAAGATGTAAGTCCAATTGTTTAATAGGGCTTTTTTATTTTTCCAACTATGGTGCAGTCAAACGAGCTATGGTATCTTCTAGTATCATTTTTTGACCAAATTTGGTTCCCAAAAGACTTAAGAATATGCAAATAAAACTTTTATTTCTACCCCGTTATTGCTCATATCCTATTTATTTATCATTTATAAAATTTGAACATAGCCAAGAAAAAAAAAAGAGTTTATGTTGTCGACATTTAAGGCTAAGCATATATCACATAACAATCATGCTACATGAACAGACTCAAGGAAAGACTCAAAAACAGAAGGAACACTTGTCCATACATAATTGGACAATTTGAAAAATAAAATAAAAAAACATTCACACACTGTCAGTCGGTCTGTTTGTGATGTATCAATTTTTTTTAGTCTGGACAAGTGAGTTTATTAATCATCCCATAATAATATATCTTCATTCATTAAAAGCATTTCCCGAAACAAGTTTTAATTATAATCTTGTCCAAAATATCATCAATGATCGACCTAGAGTAGTCATAAATAAAAGTCATCAAAGCTCTTAGAAAAGTATTTCATTGGCGGTTTATATCGATATATTTTTCTCAAGTCAAGTCAATATATTTTTCTCTAGTCAATAGTCACTTCCATTTAAAATGATTTTCTTATTAACAAAACTTTTAATGTGAGAGCTCAATCCACTTTACCACTGTAGAGTTTTTGCCATGAAGAAGAAGTAAAAATGAATAAGAATTACAAGACTTTCACACACCTCTCCAACCTTCAAATCCAAAGTCTCACCACTCATATTTCTTGTTTAAAAATCTTTGACACGAACCAGAATTGAAATTGTAAGATGAAAATGCGTAATAACATATGATGTACACCAGCAGGAAAACAAATCCCATGTAATCCCATTTTTTGCACTTTTAATAAAATCTTTTACCATCTTGACAGTGTACTTTTTACCTAAACCATTGTCATTCCTAAGTACATTATGAAGGAATGCAAGCAATTAGGAATATCAGAAATCTTAAATGCTAAGGTTTCAAAATCTACGACCAGCCAACCGTACTACCTATCCATATTACATATCACACCTAGAAATCAAGTCATTAGTCATTATTCATATGTCACTGTCCTCCTCAATGTATTCACACACCTAATTCTAACCATAATGTGAAGTAACAAAAAGTAATCAAGATCCAATTGTTCTGCACATGGTACAGTTGATCAGATGATGCACTAATATGTAATCTGTACGGTAAAAAAGAGGAAAATAAAATAAAAACTGGCTTGCATGGGCCAGCCAGCTTGGGCGACGGGGCAATCTAGCCAATTTTAGTATATCTATCTGTGTACACATGTATCTATTGATCCATTGCCAATGGCGGATAATTCTTGATCAGACAAAAATCAATCAAACCTGATTTCTTCAGAATGATTAAGCCTCATCTCCGAGACATTTAGGGTAGGCTAAATGTATCGCAAGCAAAACCTGCAACCACTTATCCACAGATGCAGTAGCCACAGATTACTGTCACATGAGAAAATATAAAAATTTCAGCAGCATGAAAGAACCAAGAAAAGCACTTTAACTTTCGTTTTCTGTTTGAACTATGAAGCAGAAAACACTGACTAGCCACTGCAATAACAATGAGGATCCACTAAACCATTCCTCGGTCTCAATGTAGCAGTATTCTTCTCCCATATCCCATTTATTGGTGTTCAAAATTTCAGAAGGAAGTATGATTTCTCACCTTTGGAGAGTTCAGTTTCTTCTGTGGACCATGTGAACTGTGACACTTGCACGGTCTATTGTGGCTTTTACATGTCAAGGCTAGCAAGATAACCAATATGATGTGCTCATCCATACGAATCTCTGTTCCCACAACCGAGATCATTTCCCCAACTTATGGCACACTTGGTAGAGAGAGTTGAATAATACTCAATAATATTAAATAAGGGAAAAAAGTGAAATTCTTTCACTGCTCAGTCCTCGTTTGAAACTGCTCCCTCAATTCCCTATTGCAGAACCTGAATTTACCGATCACCAATGTTAAACATACCATTTTCAGCTTCTTCAATCTGGAAATCCACAGGAATGTTGGGAAACTCAATTAAGTGCGACTACACAACAGGTAAACCATGAAGGTCTAGATGCCCTGTTTACCATTTTCAGCTTCTTCAATCTGGAAATCCACAGGAATATTTGGAAACTCATTACGGGCGACCACACAACAGGTAAACCATGAAGGTCTAGATGCCATGTTCTCTTAACTACTGGAATTTTTACTTCTCCGACGATTTGCGGTTAGAAAACCATTTGCCAAAGCTTCAAGTGCTCGGATAGTTGGAGGCCGGTTCCTAGTGCTATGCCTTCGCATATTCATACTAGGCTTCTGCTTGTAACTAGCCTCAGTAGCAGAGGAATTTTGTGATTCTGTTGCTAACAAACCATTCTCCAAGTCCGGGGGAACTTGAGGAAAATTAACGTCAATTGATATCTGAGTTTGAGGGTTCTCTAGAGGGGCTTCTGCTGCATCCACATTTCTATTAGGAGTACACTCAACGAGACCAATGGGACTACCTTCCAGGGAAATGGTGGATGACAATTTATCATGAGAAGAACCAACTTCAATCGATGTATACTCAGAAAGTTCATGAATGCCTGAGAAGCAACTAGAAATCTTATTTTCTGACCCCAGAATCCTCGAGGAATGAATCAAATCATTTCTTGTTTCCTCACAACTACATGCAGTTAGTTCCCTATGCCGTTTCGTGATGGGAGCAATAATGTCTACATTTTCTTGTTTCTGCTTCCGGGACAAACGGGAGTTTACCACCTTCCTTGATCGCTTGTCCAAGTGTAAATATTTTTTATTCTTCAAGCTAATCAAGAGCATATTATCAAAATCAGGACTAATGGTATGAATATCTTGATATGGGGCATTAACATCGAGATCTTTTCTACCAGGAAGCATTTCGCCATTGAATTTAGTTGTCTGGATACTGGCATTATCTGTCTCTCCAGAATCAACATGCATGGTATTGACACTGTCAGATTCATCAGTGGTCTCGTCAGTACTTTCCTCATTACTAACTTTGGAAAAATTTCGAAAAGTCAACATGCTGGAAATTTCAAATGGCAGGCTTCTCAATTCTTTCAATTTATAAGGTTTCCCATCAGTGAAACTAGTATCTACAACCATAAATTTCATAATGTCACTATTGCAATTCGGAATTCGAGGTTGAAGATAACAATGGCGTTGCGGTGTATGCAGAGCATGATCATCTTGTTCTTTGTTATCATAGTCCTCTTCAGCTTCAATCTCAAGAAGTTCAGGTTCTTTGGCAACTTTACTCAAGACGTCGCTCACTGAATCAAAATAGTGGTCTCCTTTCACTAGTTTCCTTCTAGAGAATTTTCTGACACCAGGAATTAGGAAAACCAAACCATGCTTCAAACCAGCATTAAAGCTCTGATCTTTAGGTTGCTCTGAATGCCAACCTCTTGCAAGTAAACGAGGCCAAACTGCTTCCCAGAATAGATCGTTTGAGCGAGCTTTGCTCAATCGGTAATCTCCTGTTAGAAACTTGATAACTTCACTGGCTGTAAGGGATGACCATGCTTGGCCAGCTGGTATCTCAGGGCGCATAGCAACAACTTGATTGGACCTTGAAGTTTCCAAGGCCATTCTCGTGAGATCTTGCTTTCCTTTACCAATGGCAATTGTTTCTATAAGAACTTTTATCCCAACCATGGCCTTCAAAGAGGATACGTAGTCTTGTAGTGACAATTTCCCCTCCCTAAACGACTTCGAGACCTGCCAAGAAATTGAAATGCACGGATGATTCAACATTTATCCACAGTTTCTTGGAAATGTTATAACAGAAACTTGGCAACACGATTCTCTAGATGATTAAGCATCAACTATTTAGAGATGAATAAGAAAAACTAGTTGATGCATATTAGATTTTGAATAGCTTCGACTTTCTACTAAGTTGTCTCTTACGATACAACATGAAATTAGACTGCATTAGACCACTTTGTTCTGTGTGTGTGTGTGTGGGTGTCTATCAGAACAAAGAGGTTGGTTATCAACAATTGTTGTTATACTTGATTCACAAAATTTACTATGACCTGTTACTGCTTGAGGCAAATCTTTTTCTCTCACTGCAAGTAGTTTTAATTATATGCAGAAATAATTCACTAAAGTACCTCCACTAGAGCATTTTGACATTCTTCTGACATGCTAGGAAGTATGCGAGATATTAATTCCTCTTGCCTCAAACCAGAAAAGATCTTTTGCCCATGTACACACCTCTTGTTTCTCACCTTTCGGCCTTCTGACCATCTACGATAGTTCTCAGAACCATAAAATTTCCCATAATAAAATGATAATATAGCACCGATCTCTTTACTTTCAATGAATTGCCTGAGCTGAACAAAGTTCTTCTCAAAGATGTACAAACCAAGAAGGAAGCTATCCTTCTCGATGTCATTCCAATAATCACTAGGTAATCCAAGAACTAAAAAGCAGCCTCGATTGCAGGATTGGTGGAATTTGTCTTCCGTTGGTAAATTTTCTGATTCCTTGATACAATTAACTTCTGAAGAGCTGAAATTTGAAGCAATTATTGGTTCTTCCCATGTGTCTTGCTTCATGCACCCGCCTCCAGGATTTATCCACATTACTGGTATGGGCAACCCAATAAAGAAGTTGTGGTGGGAATGAACTCCATTCTGTGCATCTGTTGAATTCCTTGTGTACGAAATATAGAGGGATTTTTCAATAGACGGTGGAATTTCAAGTTGATAAGCATCTCCAATTCGAGGAAGGATATCTGGCTCTCCAAAGTCATCACATGCATCCGAAGAGTCTAAGGGAAGTAAATGCTCAACCGACATGTTATCAACACAATCTCCATTTTGATCTATGCGAACAGAAGCCATCTGCCAAAGAAATCAACTAAGTTTCTACTGAATAAAAATACCAGTGACTTCATACAGGCAATCAAATGGTTAACAATAAAAAGTGTCTTCGATGAGACTCTATGCACTGAGGAACACCCATAAAATAATTCAAATGAGGGGTAGAGAGAGAGAGAGAGAGAAAGAGAGGGAAGAAAAATAAAATAAAATAAAATAATAATAATAAATAAAACTGACAGTTCAAATGATTGATCAAATGGGAAGTCAAAACTCAAATAGCCACAGATGATAAATTAGCAAAGGATAATTAGAATAGAGAGCAACTGCAGCTTAAGATGTTGGGACAACTGCAGCCCAAGATTACTTTCATGACTTATACAATGTCTTAAAACAGGAAGTATATGTAAATGATATTTACTTTTGTAGCATTGTACCAAGCAGAAGCTGCTGAAAGATTAAACGATTCTTAGTTAATCTTTGCAGCATAGTAAAACCTTGTTTGAGTTTTATCTCCAATGTAGATCATAGTTATGGTAGTGGCGCCTCTTTTCTACTACGGGGATTCCATCCATTTGAAATATGCATATTGTTTTTGCAAATGCAGTTGATATAGTTCCACTTTATGTTGTACAATTCACCTTACCAAATCAGCGAGTAGCCAACAAAATTTAACTCAATAACCGCGAAATAAGATAAATAATATATCCATTTTTCGATATAAAATAAAGCTATTTTACCATAAAGACAACAACTTTATCACAAAAATGACACAACAAACCCACAAAACAAAGCACGTTCAATTCCAAACTGGCATATCCCTTCTTAGCTCAACTGGCAACCAATTAAAAACCCATCCACAGTTTTCATTTTTACTATAAGCTTGAAAGCAACATAAACAGAACAATGCACAACAAAACAAAAATCATAAACAAAACCCACGAACTTTATTGGAAATTCCAATGCGATCCCAATGAATTAAACTCCTAAAATCTCCCAGCCTCATAATTTTTTCGAAGCAAACAAATAAACATAGCTATTACATATGATATTATAAATAAGACATGTACCGATAGATGCATGTATATGTATTACAGAAAAAGGGAAAATATTTTGAGGGTATCAATCTTAGGTATATACAAAACTTGTATGTATATATGAAGCAGAGAAGGACTGTACCTGGGCTTTCTTTTAGAAGAGCAAAGGCTTCATGTAATGGTTGAATCAAATAGAGGGAGGGGTATATAGAGAGAAGGGAAAACAATGTGAGACTGTTTTTTCTCTTGCTTGTAGCTATAGAGAGAGAATTTTCTTTTTCTTTTTCTTTTTCTTTTTCGTTGTTTTTTTCACGAGTTTTAGAGAGAGAAGGGTGATAAAAGGACGGTCCGGTGTATTTAAAGGTGTGGAAGGGTAATTCTACGCATTCATAATCGAGTGCACTAACTAGGGCAAAGGGAGGACAAATATGAAAAATTCTAGACTTTTTATAAATAATTATGTGTATGAGCCACATTATTTTAAATTTTTAGAAGAATGTGATCATTTGATTTTTCGCAAGTGAACGAAACCGTTATCAAGTAATATAGTAATGAATAGAGTGTCGAACCCACGAGGACTACTTGTTTGATTCAGTTAAAATTAATTGCAACTTTAATCGAATAGCGAACAACTTTTATGATATTTTTATACTAATACCCAAATTATCGACTAAACTAATGAAAGTAAGTAAATGTATTTTTCAAATGTGTGAGATGCATTGTTAAAATGTCGAACCCCCCTTATTATTCCATTTTTAGTGTACCAATTAAAGTGACAATTTGAAATTATTCATGTTGGCCAATGTTTCTAATTTAATTGAAAGTCTCTTTCGATAGCGATCAAATTTATTCCTCTCATATGATCCTTATATCTCTAGATGAAAGATGCAAACATGATAAATGCATTAACAAGTACTAGAATACATATTGAAATCATATAAAGCATAGAGATATATCTCTATTATCTAGCGAACCTTATGATATTTATTATAATGTGCTTAAACCATATTATCTTTCTTGATAACAATAAAATTCATAATAATTCAATTGGTGATCAAGCAATTGAAAAGAATGATAAAAACATTAATAAACATCAACAAATCAAATCAAATTAAAGTCAAAATAATTAATTAAAAACTAAAAATATTATAACAAGAGATCATCTCATCCTAACAATGTATAATAGTAGCCTAACATATAGAAATTACAAGAAATCATATTTAAGTAAAAAAGATATAACCCGGATTTTTGATAAATTAAGAAAATGAAGATGAATCTTGAAATCTTGATCTCTTCAATGGTTTCTTGATAAATCTCCACTTGCGCCGTCTCTTTTTTGCCCAAAAACTAGGCTTCAATCTTCACTTGATTGAATTCTTGCAAATCCCTTTTAATACTGATGAATCTCCACTTGCGTCTTCTCTTTTTTGTCCAAAAACTAGGCTTCAATCTTCACTTGATTGAATTCTTGCAAATCCCTTTTAATACTCTCACAAAAACTATGAATTTTCCTTCTTTGATAATAATAATTGATGAATATTGGAGTATAATATGTATATGAGAGTTCCCCGTATATATTCTTTTGTCATATATTTGTAGGAGTCTACAATTGTTTGAAAATCATGTCCAAATTGACTTTCAAAGAGTTCCAATCGAATAAGAAAAGTTCCATTCGGTCGGGGATTTTTTTATCTCTACACAATAGTTAGTATTTTGACCATAATTTCATCTTTCGATATTCGATTGATGCGATTCAAAATGCATTGAAAATCTAACTCAAAGGGCTACAACTTTGATAGAAGTAGAATCTTTACAATTTGGACGTTAACTCCTGTTTGGTACACATTAAAATTTTCATTCCCATTCTTCTACTCATTTTCAATTACACATTATTCAATAAATAATATTTTTCATCACATCAATAACTTTTTTTTTTCAACCACACATTTTTCATCAATCTACTATTTCAGAATACATTCTTCCAAAATAATGTGCATCAAACGCACCCTTAATGTGCCAAAAATCGGTTTCAATCTTCGACTAAAAATCTGAAATATAACTTGTGCAATTGAAAATTGATTTTGATCATATTCTATTTCTTTTTTAATTCTAATTTTATCCAATTGTCTCCTAAAAATCTTTCAAATATCATCTTTTGATCCAAATCAACTATTGCATATTTTCAATTTGGTCCCCAAACTTTGAGTTTTGCTCATTTTCACCAATATTCGCTTCTTTCTTTTGATTCCCCGTTTAACCATTGAGTTTTATTTATATAAC
>CAIGRO010155672.1:0-16178 GCA_903798355.1 Fraxinus baroniana | reverse complement strand
GGGGGGGGTGGGGGGGGGGGGGGAGAGAGAGAGGAAGAACCTAAACATAAAGCGAAAGTAACGGGGGGCAAAAGTATGACAAAAGTTGTATTATCTTCAAAGACAAACCAAAGCTTGGCACAGCAGAGAAATGTACTAAGAATGCTTCGTGGACAAATTTTGTACATAGAAAAAGCATGAATTGAGAACACGAGAGGTTTTCGGACGATCTGTTCATATCGTACTATGATAAAATTGAATTAATTTAACTTGACGACAGTCGAGAGTCACTCAACCTCAATTTGATAAAGTTTTTTGACGTTATAAATTGATCAAACTTTATTTTAAATCACGTATTTCATTGAACTCACAATTTTTATTCACTTTATAACACGTTAAAATGGGACATGATTATGCCATTTGCACATGTCATTCTTGTTGACACCTACAATGTTATCAAACAATTATTGGCTGCAAAAATTATTTTGTGTTTAAGCTGTCCAATAACAGATTGTCATGTGACATTATATCAACTAAGATGTAAAATGAGATGTACACCAAATGATTTTTAAAAAATAAATAAATAACATGGTATATTTTGATGGAGTTTAGATCTCATGTCCAACTTTTTTTTTTTATTTAATTTGCCATTCACTCAATTAATTATTGACACGCCGTTTTAAATTCACATATCATTAATTTGATGGGTTAGTTGTGAAGTTAATGAGAGTAATTTAAAAATAATGTATCAATAATTAATTAGATGGATGGCAAGTTAGATAACAAAAATTGGACGACAAATCTCAACTCATTTCGCAGACCATTTTTTAAATGACAAATTCTCATATTTATTGTTAAGTTGGTTGTTGCAAATAATTGGTTGATTGAAGGAACAGAAAACTTCATTTAAAATTGGTTTCATTTTCTTTTGAGAATTAGTTGTCACCAAAACCAATAGGAATCATTATAAATATGGTATTTAACTTTTAAGTTACTTATTTTAACAATTAAAATTTTCAAAGTTACTTTTCTTTAACAAAATCTGATTTTCTTGAGGATAGTCAGAGCCTATTTGGTAACAATTAAAATTCAATTAAAATTGAAAATATGACTGTTATTGGATCCTACCCGTCTAATAAAAGTCAACAATAACGACTAATTTTTCAATTTTAATCCAATTTTAATCTCTACCAAACAGACTCTCAATGTCGTATCGTATTATAATTAAACATGTGGACCACCAATAATTTCACATTCGCATTAATCTTCGACATTCATTATGTCATAATAATAACAATTCGTACATTATCTTTATATCATTTGTCATATTCCTTGTGTACAAACCCACATTTTTTCTTTCAAAATATGCTAACGGTTTGTGCCAAATCTTTAATGTAAGCTACGCCCAACGTTTTCTTTTAAGTTTAGGATTATTTTATTTTATTTATTTTATTATTATTATTATTTTTTTGCAAGGAAAAAATGAAAAATACAGAAATTGGGCCAGAAGACAACAACTAGAAATAAAATATGATCAACATGGTATTGTTCACTAATGGCAGCAATTTTAATCCTGTCATTTTAATTGGTAGGTGATTAATTAAAGTTTAATCATAATTAGATGAGTCAGTAGTCTTTCTCCTTCAAGGATGTGGATTAGCAAATTTAATCATTGCATATAATATAAATGTTACCTATTCATTAAGCATTAACCAACCATTTTAGAAAAAATAATATGTGGTTTGCGTACAATCCAACGTCAACTATGATATGCTTTAATAAATGAACGTCAATGACTAACAAAAGAAAATATCAAAGATCGAGAGAAATAAAGGAATATCAGCCCCTGTTTTGTAGCCATTTTTAGTTGATTTATAGAAAAAATTTGTCCGTTATACAGTAAAGAAGCAGTTGCAATTTTTGACCAAACTTAGCAATTCACATATGTACTGCACCATTAGAGTCCACTGACAAGAAAAATGGTAAAAAATGCATTTCTCTTTCGGTCAGAATGCCTACCAAACAAGGGCTCAATAAGGAATTAATTTCATATGTAACTAAAGTCGAGTATGAGACTTCATATACTCTAGTTGAATGGGCGAATTTTGAATGCAAAATGCTCGTCGGTTCGAACAAGTAGATTCATGAACTAGCTCGTTGGAGACTTATCGGCTTGTGTGTGAGTCTGCACATCAAATCGAGAGAAATTTGCAATTTTGGAGAGAAAAAAAAAAAAACTGATGAGTCATGCTTTGTCTCGCCTCGCCTAGCTAAGGGACGAGCCAAGCTACACTTCGATTGAGTGAGCCAAGCGAGTCGCTTGACTTATCTTATTTCACACCCCTAAACGAGGACAAAAAAATAGAAAAGAAAAGGAAAAAAAAAAAACACGTGTGTGGTCGCATTCAAAACCCTAGTTCGATACCCAATTATAGTGTATTAGTGTTATTTTTGTCAAATTTCCAATAACACGAACGATCTCTTGAAGCTCATTAATATTCAATTTTGGGCCTGTACGAACCCCTTAGCCTGAAAGGCCCCTGAACTACTCACTATCCACGCATCTTCACAGTCGAGAAATAACGGCGGCGAGTGGTGGTGCAGCGGCGGTGATTCCATGTGGTCGGTTTTAAGGTCTCGAGCTCTCTCCGCTGTTCATCAATGGAAAAGTATAAGTTCCTCAAATTTCACTCGATCTTTCTGTTCGTCCAATATTGATAACATCGAAAGAAATCGAGAGATGTTAAGCTTGAATGAGGTTGAGAAAATCCTGGCCGACGTGAGAGCAGACGACGTTAAAGTAATTCCAGTCCCCAAACACGTTGATTTCGCTGAATACGTGGTTATCGCCACTGGTCGGTCTGCCTGGCACGTGCGTAATATAGCCCAAGCCCTAATTTACAAGGCAGGTCTGTCCATCCCTTCATTTGTGTATGTATGTCTGTGGTGAAGTTTATATAATAATGAATGTATTATGTATATAGCATTCCAATGTTTTACAAATATTACCGAATTGGATTAAAAGATTAAATTTTTCATAATGATTTAAATGTTAAAAGTGATTCGATGTTGAATTTTAGTGAGAAATTGCACGAATAGCTAAACTTTTAGTTATACACAGGTTTCAAGTGAAGAGAGCTCTCATTCTCTTTATCAAGCACTGATATAGTGAGAAATGGTCTTATATTTCATTAAAAGGTCTAATTTTGATTATATTTAATGTTTCGTAGTGGCTGAAGACTTGAAGTAGTTTCATGGAAAATTCCACAAAAATACGAAATATTGCTAACATGCCCCGATGCCCGGTTTCATGATTTCATATATGAACTCTCGCCCACGAAAAAGTTTGCACAAACATTCATTTAATAAGAGTTTTTCATAAAGGTTGATTTTATTGAGAAATGCTGTACACTATTTAACAGGATTATCTTCTTTTTGCTACGCTAAAAGAATGCCATTTCTATCATGAAACATTATTTATTACTTAATGAGTTGAAACCATGTGTATGGTGAGTGTTCTTTTAGTTATTTTATTCTATACACATGCAATTTTAGTAATTTATGACTATGTAAGAGAGACCAACATTAAGGGATTGTTAGTAAGGAGAGTAACGGATGCTAAAGTTTTGGCCTCTGAATCCAAATGGTACTGGTCTCCGATTTTGAACGTGGGAAAGTTACTTGTTAGACAGTGAAATGTTCTAAGAAGTACTAAAAGGTTTATCCTCCAGATATGGGAACGTTCTAGTGTGTATATATGCAGATCACATACATCCATGGGCTCATACATTGCTCTCATGTTTGTATTCAATGAGATATTTGGTGAATTATACAGTTATTTACACTAATTATAGCCTTTTTTCTGTAATTATCTAGATCATATTTGGAAGTTGTAAATGTTGAGTTCTGATAAATTGTGACTTTAGCATATTTATTGATTTTGGCTTTGAAATATAAGGGTTGGTTCTTGACTTTATATTGATGGCACTGAACAGGTTAAGCAAAAGCAGAGAGGAGCGAAGAGAATGTTGTTACCAAGTGTGGAAGGGAAAGAGGGGGGGAAGTGGATTGTCATCGACTCTGGTATCCAGTTTTTTCATTTTCCTTTTTACTCTTTTCTCAATTTAATCAATTTTTTTTTTTTTGACTTAATGTTTATTGACCAAAACTTTCATGAGCAGCTCATTGCTCAGTAATTAAACTTTTATTGAAAATAATACAGATAAAAGTAAGGTATTGAAGAGTGATGGAAGAGGAAACTGAGGGTTTGGATTTGTAGGTTGTGTTATCAAAGCAACTCATTGACGTTTACAGACTAAGTTTTGGTTCCAGGCACATTAAGTCATCCTCTGCTTTTGGAGTCTTTTCTAGCACGTTTCAATATCGTTAACAAATGAGAGTAACTTGAAAATTTATGAATTAGTATGTTTGCAACAATGTGTTGTTAGTTGACAACTTGTTCTTATAGGTGCATTAGTCATTCATGCTCTCGATGAGAAAGTGAGAGCTTATTACAACTTGGAGAAGCTTTGGTCGACTGGAACATCCAATGAGGAACACGCCCAGGTGAACCCCTTTGCTACTTTTCTATGTTGCACGGTATTCCAGAATCCAAACTTTGACATAATGGTGTGTGAAAAGTAATTCAATATTCAGAGCAAGTTTGGTAAGCTAAAAATGTTCACCTTTATAAGTATACAAGTAAGTTTTAAAATAAAAATAGTTTTATTGGAGAAAGTTGGATATATGTAAGTTAAATGTTTCGACAGCAAGGTAAGAGTTTCATAATAAGTAACTTTTTTACTTACAAATACAAAAATAGTAGCATATCTCCACATGTTTGGCTTCTACAAACATGCTCTTGCTCTTACTGCTCGAGTGCTCAAATCCATAAAATACTATTTGTAATATGTGCAGGATTTGGACAAGGCTTTTATCAAGGTTCGTCGGAAGAATAACTCAAAGAAACCTGCACAAGCAAATGCTTAGTTTGGTCTTGCGTATGCAGAATCATCGTCCTCTGTTCCAGAAAATGGCCTCAAGCTGTGAGGGCAGTTTCTGATCTTTGAAATGGTCTCGTCCTTTGTTTTTCCCGAGTATCCTTAGATATTTTGAACATTTTGTTTGTTTCTTAAGTGCTGATTTGTATGTATTTGGTTCAAGACTATCGACTAGCCTATATTTTCTTTCATTTTGGTGGATATACCTTGCATGGACATCTAATCCGCTGTCTATTTGTGTCTTTGGGATGACGTAACCATGCTTTTCAATTCATAATGTATCATCTTGTTTCACGGAGTCGCTGTCTTGCCAATTTAGGATGACCATTAGACATACACACCATTTATGTTATCCCATTGGATCGATCTTTATGTTGTTTATATTGATAAAACGTTAGAAATTGAAATTTTGTGCACAAATTGCAGAAATAATCATGTAAATATGGAGGGGGGAACTTGAAATAGAACGAGAATGGACATGCTGTCAAGAGACATTTTCTTAGTAAAATCTTTTTACTTATAGTATCTTGATGATTTACAAGGATGATGAAGAAAGCGAACATAGTTCGCAATTGTTGGCCCCTAGTTGGTTCAGATAAAAATCAGATTTTTTTGAAAATTTTAATAAAAGTTGATAGAATGTATGGTGAAAAAGTTTTGAATTTCATGAAATGTGGTTAAAGTTAATTGTTGACTTTGTTTTAAATTTTAGTAAAAGAATTTAGGTGAACCAAACAGGGTCTTGATGTGTTTTGAATTGCTTGTCTAAATGTCACACCATGTTAAAATAACATATTGAATGGTATGTTGTGTTAAAATAATATTTCTATAGAGCTATAAATCTTTAAAATTTGATTAGGGAAGGCACTTCATCAAAATATGGATCTTTATATGATACATATTGGACAATGTAAGAGTAATCCCGGCAATTTAATTTAACTTTTACAAACTTTAAACACTTTCACAAGCTAACTCATTCCATCAATTTTGTCTGAATTTTTGCCAACTCACCAAGACCATTTCCTTTCCCTAGTAATCCCGTCAAAGAAAAATCTACTAACGGATATCGAGTGACTTTAAAACAAACGAATTATGGGACCATCTATGTTTATAAATAAATGTTCGGTGACTAAAGTAACACTTTTTTGAAAGTTCGGTGACCAAATAGAAGTCTCCACCTACAAAACACTTCGTACATATCGCTTACACTCATAGTGAGCCTACGGAAATTCTGATTCCCAAGCATTTTTTGTCGACTCGGAGCAGTTCAATATATAAGAACCATTTTTTCTTCATCTTCCCGTGGCGACTCTCATTTCCTCTCGTTTTATTCAATTTTCGTTACGTTCGAGACTCAGTATGGCTTCCTCCGTCGCCGGATCGGCCGCTGTTGCCTTCAATTCCGCCGAATTTTTTGACAAATCCTACCGGAAAATGGCTCATCTCCGTCAATTATCCTCTTCGTTTCAGCTCCCACGTTCCCTTAACTTGCAATGCAGACCACTTACCTCTTTCTCTTCCTCAGGTATTTAAGGGTTTCAAACATGCTCGTAATTGTACCAGATGTATATAAAGTGTTATTTGCTCATATTTTAAAGTGTTTTTTGGCCTATAATTGGAAGATAGAAAATTTCTGCTGTATAGATTGGGGTTTATTCCAATTAATTAGCTAGTAACTAAAATCCAATGCTGGTGGAATATAAAAATACATGAAGTCTTGATATGCTTCATGTTACATCTGTAAAGACTAGTTTATTTTAGTAAAGCTTTAGTTATGAAGTACATTTTTCAGTGCTTTAAATTAGCTAGTAAATACATGTATTATTCTCATCATTATGTATTATATAGCATGCACAATTGATTATTGTCGATGAATAATACTTCATTTCGTTACATTTAAGCTTTTCAACAGTATTCGGGATTTAAAAATTCTTGTGTATTCAAATTCTCACGCTTTGTTCAGTATTTATCAACTTTTTTGATGTTTACCGGTGATAATAAACCATTTTAATGCAACAAGAGATTCACTATTTTTTTTTTTCCTAAATACTTAAATCTGATCGAAAGCATCTCACGCTTCTTCATAATGGTGAAAATCCTTGAAGAAAAATATCATGAAGATACCAATAACACTCTAGATTGTATCCTAAATGTGTTATAATAATGAGTTCCATCTCTGTTATCCATGAAATTCTTCCTGTGATTTAAATTATATATTAATGCATCT
This sequence comes from Fraxinus baroniana, assembly GCA_903798355.1. Classification (NCBI taxonomy): domain Eukaryota; kingdom Viridiplantae; phylum Streptophyta; class Magnoliopsida; order Lamiales; family Oleaceae; genus Fraxinus; species Fraxinus baroniana. Next base: position 8,972 of record CAIGRO010155672.1, on the reverse strand, counting down.
AAAAGTAATTCCTACATAAGATATATTTCTAACCCTGAACTCTTTTGTTTTCCTTCATACTATACCTGGTTGATACTCTCTTATATTCTTATTCTGTGCATATAAAATACTGCAATTTTTCCTTTTTAAACTAATATGCCTTGAAATAATGCTATAAATTACTTTCAAGTCTTAGATTTAACCAACTTTCATTAGTTTAATATGATACAATTTGATTTTATTGTGGCTCCTCTTCCTCTCGGTATTGCTGCTATTTTTAGTTTATTGGTATGTGCAGGCGTAACAGCGCAGGTTGCCACCATTGAAAAAGCAAGTACTGATGCACTGCAAAAGGCAGAGGCTCCTGTTGTTATTGTTACAGGAGCCTCCCGAGGAATTGGTAAAGCAATTGCTTTGGCTATGGGGAAGGCTGGTTGTAAGGTAATTTCTGAATCTTATCAGCAATCAAGGCTTCCACCTAATTTATACGCTGTAAGGTATATATTTCACAATTGTGTACATAATTGATTCTTATTGTTTGACTTGAATGGTACCTTTTTCTCATATACCGGTGCAGTTCCTAAAGATAAGATGAATACTGTCACTTTTAATCTATGTTCTTATGTTACCTTTTTCTCATATAGCAGTGCAGTTCTTAAAGATTAGATGAATACTGTCACTTTTAATCTATGTTCTTATGTTATATAACTATTTTGTAAAGCAACTTAAAGGGTGTCCTTATAAAAGCTTTTTGGGTTTTGTCCATTATTGCTGTCACTGAAGACTCCTTTAACATTTTGTATTTCCCTTTAGTTTAATAATAGTGAACTTATATAATTACCATTTATACCAACATGAAATGAAAAGTTGTTGCTCCAGGCTTGAAGTTAGTCCATAGGCACATACCATCTGTTCTTCTATTCAATCTTTATTACCATGCTGTACATTTATAGTGAAGCTGTGTCCACTTCACCTTTCCTTTCACAAAAGTTGATTTTGATTTTATTGCAGGTTCTGGTGAATTATGCAAGGTCATCAAAGGAGGCAGAAGATGTCTGCAAAGAGGTAATGCAATTGATACGAATTAAACAATTAAATTATGGGTATTATATTATTATATTTATTTAGATGTACATTTCCTGTATTGCTTGCAACAATTAGTCAAATTCTGTAGTCACTTGCAGATAAATATGTCTGACATGACACAAATTTGTGATTTGAAATATATGTGAAGCTCCTACACCTGATACAACATGACACAGCATATGTGATTTGACTCTTTTGGAAACATACGTGACACTACAACACCCGATACAATTCCTAAACACTATTCTATCACTGCAATTTACTAATTAAGTAACAAGATAGGTATTCTCTTTTATCTTTTCTAGTCAAGTTTAGCTGCTATGACAAAAGATGTGTCCCCTTACATGTCTGAAGTCAAGTTTGACCAAATCTTCAGGGTAATTTTACTGGAGGTCACTAAACTTTTATCCTACCAGCAATTAGGTCACTAAGCTTCAATTGCCAGCAATCGGGTCGCTGAACTTCATTTTCACAGCAATTAAGTCCCATTTGCTGACCTGGCAGTTAAAACTAACAGTTGCTGATGTGGCCCTCCTCAGACTGTTCCAATACCCATTCACATCTAAGTCAGCACTAATGGTAAAATCCAAGACCCAGTTGAATCCCTAAATCAGTGTTTTTTTCCAAGAAAAGGAGAAAAGCACCAATTCAATTCATTCCAACCCAAATCCCTAAATCTTCATCAGATTCAATTTTTTGCTGGGTTTTGTATTTCTTGAATAAAGCATGGCAAAGGCTGGTGCTGCCCTTGCTGAGGTTTATGAGAAAAGTCTCCACAAGTAGAAGACAAACTGAATAAAGGAATCAAATCAGAAAGGTGTTGCTTATCCAAGAAAATCCATATTAATGCAGCCCCTTCTTCTTCTTCTTTGATGTGCCTGTAGAGCAGGGTTATAAAGGTATTGGATTTTTAATTTGGTGTTGACGTGGATGTGAATAGGCATTAGGATAGTCCACGTGGAAGGCCACATCAACAGCCATTAGTTCTATAGTCCATTTCAGCAAACTTCTATTACATTGTTTGGCGTCATACAAATGAAGTAACTTAATTGCTATTAAAATCTAAGTTCAGCGACTCACCCGATTTGCACCTACTACTACAAAAGATGTGTCCTCGTACTGTGTTGAACTCAAGTTTGACCAAATCCTCGTGTCTGACATTTAGATCGTACTTGCATTTAATGCCCCTGCTCAATCTAAGCTACATGAATTATCTTTTGGGAAAAATAAAAGCTGAATGGCGAAAGGAACAAAAGAAAGAAAAAAAAATGGTCATGCATCAATGACCTTGTCAGCATTTAACAATATGTTTGTACCAATACACACTGTTCTTTGTATTATTAAAAAATAAATAGTGATTGGGAATTGTCTACTATACTATGTCTCGCAGATTGAGGTATTTGGTGGACAGGCTATTACCTTTGGTGGGGATGTTTCAAAAGAGGCAGATGTGGACTCAATGATTAAAACTGTTAGCAATCGCTACTCCTTGATTTTTAGTTTTTATATCACACGTCATGTCATTGTGTTAATCGTATGTTATTGGGACATTTGCAGGCAGTTGATGCATGGGGAACTGTTGATGTTTTGATTAACAATGCTGGTACCAAAAGTTTAACCTTGTATGGTGGCATGTCTAGTTTTCAAGTCCATTGTCTTTTAAATATTTGCAACTATTTTAGGTATTACAAGGGATGGTTTATTGATGAGAATGAAGAAATCTCAGTGGCAGGAGGTTATTGATCTAAATCTTACTGGAGTGTTCTTGTGCACACAGGCGAGTTATCAAAACTCTTATGAATATGAAGATACAGATGATTAAATTCTCACATTTTTTATCTAAGATCTATATTCTCTGCAGGCAGCTGCCAAACTTATGATGAAGAAGAGAAAGGTACTCCTGTGTTGTGTTCTGTCATTTCTAACGCTAGTTAGAGCATGTTGAAGCTTAAACAGTTTACTAAATAAGTTCTAGGATGCATAGTTTTTTTTATTGATCAAAATTGGAAGCAAGCACATTACTGATTTAGACAGTTATGTAAGAGTCACTTTAAAATATTCAACGTTTTTTACTTAAAAGTAAGAAAAAAGTACCTTATCCAAACATATTGAAAGCATAAAGTGACTTTAAAATAACTTTTGATTAATTTTTCAGCTTAGACAAGCATGGCCTTAGAGAAACAAAGCTGCTAGCTTCCCAATTTTCCTGGCTTATAATCTGCAGTACCCACAGTTGTGTGGATTTTGGATTATACAAATTTATGGGTCCCCAGTTTATAAGCTAGCAGAATTTTTTGCCATACATGCTCTTAGTCTGGGACCCTAGGTCACAGGTCAACAGCTCAAGCTTTTACATCCCTGTTCTCCATTTCTTAATCTTCATCATGGATTTGTATCATTGGTGTTCGGTAATTAATTGTTTGGAATCATGGGTGACTTCGTACCATTTCATGATAAATTTTGTGGTGGTGGTGATGGGAGGAATGTGGCTGGTAGCACTGGTGGTTTTGGGAAGAAGATGGTTTCTTTTTCTTCTTTTTTTTTTCTTGGGCAAGTATGTTTCTTTCTCTTTTTTATTATTTTTTTTATTTTTTTATTTTTTTATTTATTTTAGAGTAATGGCATAATAGTCATTTTAGTAAAAATATTGACCTTTTAACCGTCGAATAATTGGGGACCATTTACTACCCTACTTGAAAGGTTGGGGAGATCAGCCCTAATATTCCTTTTATTTAAACAATTAACATTTTTTTCCATTACAAAGTTGAACTCTTCTACATTCAAGCATCTTGGCTAATTATATATGCAGAATTCTCTGGACCCACGGTTAGAATTTATATGGAGACCTAAAAAACTGGAAAAATTTGTTTTATGTTTTTGTCTCAACACTAATATAAATAGTCAACTGATTTTGCAGGGAAGGATTATCAATATAGCATCAGTTGTAGGTCTTGTTGGCAATGTCGGACAAGCCAATTACAGTGCGGCAAAAGCTGGTGTTATCGGATTTACAAAGTCAGTTGCCAAGGAATATTCAAGTAGGAATATAAATGTGAGTTTCAAAAGAAGTTGATTTCATTTTGAGATGCAACTATTTTAGTTTGTGGAAGTTTTAAATTTAATTAAGGCTTCAATTGACAGGTAAATGCTGTTGCTCCGGGGTTCATTGCGTCTGATATGACAGCTAAGCTTGGGGCAGACATTGAGAAAAAGATTTTGGAGACTATTCCATTAGGTGAGGAATTTATCTATTTGATCATATAGAATAGAACTCAACCCACCCATCTGACATCCCGTTTCATTGTTTGACATCCACGAAACTGCATTTCTTTTAATATCTCAGAATTGATTGGTCAATTATCTGAATGGATGTTAGTTGTGCATAGACAACTAATTTCCACATCCAAGTTACTTCATGTTACAATCTGCTTGGCTATTTTATCTGGCTTGTAAAATTCAATCTCTTTAACGTGTTAGATTGTATATCATGTTGATATTTGACTGTTATAATGAATAGACTGTTGCTCTTAATTCAGGAAGGTATGGCCAACCCGAAGAAGTTGCTGGACTCGTCGAATTCTTGGCCCTTAATCCTGCCGCCAGTTACATCACTGGACAGGTTTTTGAGACATTATAATCTCTCGTGTTCCTTTCTCGTGATGCTCAAAAGAAGCTATAATTTCCCTAAGTTCACTTAGCGAAATGACATGCTCGGTAGGAGTGGAAATTAGCTTCCTATTGTTGATGAAATGTTGGAGAAAAAAGAGGAAGGAAAAAACCTAAAACAAGTATGGGTTGTGTTATGGGTACCCATAGCATTTTCCAACAAGTATTTTTAATCTCTAGAGGATGATTGGAAGTGCTTTAATTAAAATTTAAGTAATTATAGGTTGTGTGTCGTATAGAATGTGTGGATTGGTACTGGTTGACTCCCACGAAATGTATGGATAAAAAATATGTTTGACCAACTGCAATTATAATTTAAGCTTTGCCAAACGTACACCTTTGTTCCCTCTATCACACCAGATATGAGGGAAATGAGCGTTCAACCCATGGAAGGATGGAAATTGGTATTTTCCTTTCTACCCAACTTTATATCCTACACTACTTTTAACGATCATTCTTGTAGACTTGATTGCACTCGAACTCTCCTCGCCCATTTGAACTTGTTCTAAGTGGCTAGGAATTTTTCCTTCCCCTCCTAACTGTTTGTTGTCACATGCAGGTATTTACCATTGATGGAGGTATGGTGATGTAAGAGATTTTCCTAACTAGATGCCGTCCAGACGATGGGAATGCACAACCAGCTCCGTTTATTTGTAAGCAGTTCTTGACTATGAAATAAAGTAGTCGTAGGCGAGTTTTGAGCTTCGTTAAATGATGTTTATACAAATTCTATTTGCTGCTGCATTGAATATATTCACAGTCGTAGTATCTTGGGCTATGATTTACCAAGCCTGATGGAAACGATAAACCAACGATAATTTTTCCTCTCTTGTTCTAGCTTGAGAACAATGGAAGCATAACCTTCACTTAATTGTACTTTGAGAGTATAATTTAAAAAATATAATTATATTAGTTTAAAGTTTCATCATGCAATACCTAGAAATGAAAATCTGAGAGTGCCAAAAAACAAATATTAGTTAATTTAGTTCTACAGCGAGCAACCAGAATTGAATCGGAATCAGCCAGTTTGTGGTACAAAGCACCGAAAATGATTATTTATTTCTTAGAACCGGTATCAAACCGCCCGATTCTGGTCTGATCTCATCGGTGCCTGTTGGGACTTTAGAAGGCTACATTTACTTTGGATTTAATCAATAATTCCAGTAATCAAAGATGCACTAGCAGGAGAAGAAGAAAAAACTGTCTGATTTGAACTTACCGTATTTACCAGTGCATACCATATATGGCTTCCACTTACCGGATATGCCTTTCACGTACCGTATATGAACAAATGTTGTGAAAACGGTATTGAACTCAAAAATCAACAGGAATTCAACAGAAAACAAAACCGGCAAGAATTAAACATTGAGAATGGATTTAAATAGGAAGAAATCCTCTTCCTAACACCTTATTAACCAAAGCAAATCATGATTTACACACTTGAAATTACCAGAAAGAATATTTCCTAAATTTATAAGAGTTTTACCACTCTTATCAAATATCACTCTCTTCCTTTTTCACTCTCGAGAACGTTACTTTGCTATCACCTATCCAGGCTATTTATAGACACAATACAAGAGTTATTTCAACTATTAACTACCACTAAACAATTAAGGCTCCAGTTGGTTAATTGATTCAACTAATTCAGTTGAAAAAATTGGTAAACTGAAGGCTCCAGTTTCAACAGATTTTCTGATTTGCTTAGGTTGTCCAATTCTTCTTCAAGAATCAATTTTCCTTACAATTTTCTCCTTGATTCTTGAAGAGAATTTTCAGACATATTGCAGCTGGACTTCAACTTCATTTCCTTTCAAAGTACAGACTCAACTTCATAGCCTCCAAACATATTTGCACCCTCTCCATCTTTCTTGCCTCGTTGCTTCAGCCACCTCTTGTTTCTTTGTGGACAATTCTTCTTAAAGTGCCATTTTTTATGACAAATCCAGCACACTCTTTTTTCCTTTCTTTCTTGTACACTCGGCACTTCTCCATTCCTCTTGGCAAGGTTTTCATTCAACTTTAAATTCAATTCCTTTGAGTAGGCTGCTGCAGCAACTTCTTTAAGGGTCAATGATTCTTTGTTATATTTGATGATATCCCTTAAATGATCAAGGCTGGTGGCAAAGAATTTAACAAGAAAATGGCTTGATCTTCTTCATCAATCTTGATTTTCAGATTCTCCATATCTGAAACCAGCTTTGTAAACTCATCAATATTCTCATCAATTGACTTTGATTTATCCATCTTAAAGCTGTAGAACTTGTGCTTCAAGTGGATTCGGTTTGTCAAAGCTTTAGTAAAGTAAAGCTCCTCTAGTTAACTCCACATTTCAAAGGCTGTCTTATCCTTTATAACCTTCTTTAAAACCGTATCAGAGAGGCTAAGAATGATGGTATTTCTTGCCTTCTTCAAGATGTTAGCCTTGGTTGAAGCATCAGTTTCAGATTGCTTTGTCAAAGCTTCTTCCAATCCAAGATTGCCAAGGTGTGCCATCATCTTCTCCCTCCATAAGTTGAAATCATTCTTGCCATCAAATCTTTCCACTTCAAACTTGGATGTAGACATGGTGAGAACAAGGATCTGGCCAGGATTCTTCTTTCACTAGTTTGTACAACCAATTATTAAGAAAATTAAGGACAGAATGTTCAGACTTCTTTAATTCTTGTCTGCAGATTTGGAAGCTCGACTTTGATACCACTTGTTGAGGATTTGGGCTTCCTCCAGCTCAAGATCAATCCAGAATTACAGAAAAGAAAGATGGCACCAGCAATGCAGAAGAAAAATGACAGATATAAATCAACGAGAAGACATACTAACATAACAGAATTAGTAACAAGAAGAAATCTTCTTCCTCAGTCTTTTATTCACTAAAGGACTTTACATTCAATCACATGAATCAATCACCATCTCAGGTGATTCACCATACAAAATCAGAAATCTAAAACACTATAGAAAGATTTTTATCAGATTGATTTTCAGTAAACTTCTTTTTTCACAATCTCACTTTCTCTCTGATTTTTCTTTATCAGAATTCTCTCACAGAAATTCCCTCTATCTCTCAGATTCGAGCTCTCATGCTTACACTACCTAAGGTTCCTATTTATAGACCTAAAGGAGCTTCTAATCAGTTACAAACTATTACCTAACTCAAGGCTCCAATTGGTTAATAGATTCCAACCAAAAAAATTTGTAACTGAGGCTCCTATTCAACTGATTTTATTCCAACAACTTTTTGTAAAAGCTAAGATTGTCCAATTCTTCTTCAAGAATCAGTTTTCTTTACATGTTCAACATAATTCATAGTCTGTGTTGAGTTTAAATCACAAATAAAATTATTTTATCATCAAGCAAAATAATTTACACAATTTAATTAGATAAGACCAGACCACCAAAACACTACTTATATTAATTTACTCCCGCAGCACCCTCGCAGTCAAACTATTTTAACTGATTTAACATTGCCAAAGCAACGCTTATGGGCAACTTATGTACAATGCACGTGGCACGCACTAGTGATATTTTAAAAAATCAATGTCGATCCTTTAAATATTGACTTGTAATTATGAAATTACAACTTTTTAAAAATTTTAACTTCATTTAAAAATTTAAATTAGCTAAACAATAAATTTGTATGAAGATTATTTCAATTTTTTTAAAGATTCATTGGTAAGTACAGAACAGATATCGAAAATGAACCATAAAATGCTTTATACTCTGGATAAAATTAGATTACATTTCAAACTTTTCAGAAACCTAGCTCGTGTTTTTGCAACAATAATCTTTCAAATCTCATTTTTTCCTATATAAAAAATGTTGGAAAATTCCAACGGGTAGGGGCCACACGTGTGTGTGTGTGTATATATATATTTAAATGTCTAACGCTATCTTAAAAGTTAAGTGAATAAAATGATTTACTAAAGCCAATTTTAGACTAGTGTGTATTAAATGTCATGAGAATAAAGTGTAGACACCAGAAAGTTATTTTAAATTAACGAGGGACCAATTTAAAATAAGTGAAAGATAATAAATGTTTAATACAGTTATTATATCATGGAGGTCATGGTTCCTAATTGAATGTGATTTTTTAGTGTATCTGCATTCCCATCAACAGAGAAGAATTTCAAAAGGAATTGTGTATCAATTGAAAAATCATAACCAGTATAATTCAAATAATGAGATACACATATCAAGGTATGCTTTCGCTTTTAATATTCTCATTGATTGAGGAAAAGTGAAATCAC
>CAIGRO010155653.1:0-18729 GCA_903798355.1 Fraxinus baroniana | reverse complement strand
TTAGAGTATTATGCCTAATTTTCCCAAATTAAAACCTACTAAGGCTCATAAAATTTTAAAAGCCCATCCTACTATTTTAAAATCCACAATTATTCAATTGTAATCAATTTAATTAAATTAATTGAGTGGTTACCAAAATTGGTCATGAATTTTCCCTATAAATAGGATTAAAGGTCCATTACAAGGGGAAGAGGAAAAGTGCAGAAGAAAACCACGAAGTGCTGAAGAAATCATCTCAACTCTAAGTCTGGCAAACACGAAGAAGATCAAAATCTTCTTCAAATAAAGCAAATTCAAGAAGATCAAAGTATTCTTTAAATAAAATCAAGATCAAATTAATTTTTCAAAGTGCAAATCCAAGCTCCAAAATTCAATCATCGAGCAAGTGAAGTTCTCGACAAATCAAATTCGCAACAAATCTCGAAGTCTAGGATTCAAGCCACGTGACTTCTCGTCTTCAAACATTCAGATCATTAATTAGAGGAATTTTATAGTTTTGCATTTACAAGAAGATTCATATCCATTTGTATTTTTCAAAATACAATTTGTAATGATTTCTATATTTTAATACACGAAATCCGTCGTACAACTAGATCATTGTATGGAAGCATAATCGTTAGAAATTCCAGAGAATGATTTATCTGACATTTGTAACATCATGTTTGTTTTTGTTTTTCTAATGACTAGGTGTAAGAAACTCTATTACTTTAGCTGAATATTGAGTTCTTATACTGGCATGGATCGGGTATTTGGATTCTAAGGGACACACTTTCCCAAAGTCAAAGGTAGTTACAATTTTGTTATTTGCTGCAGTTATGGGAACTTTGTTACACTCCGAATCTAGGCACTTGTATTATTGGTGGTGGGACAGCCACGTAAGCCTAAAGAACTCAAAATGGCTAAAAGACAACCTTACTGGTGGGTATTTTTCTGCAGTCTTTTTTTCTTTCTCTTCGTATTTTAATTTGCTACTTTTCAAGATGGTATTTTAGTACATGACATTTTCGTATAAAATAGTTTTCTGATTTGTGTTGTTAAAATGTGCTAAGACTAGACAGAGAGGTCTGTGAAACGTTTTGTAATCTTCCTTTTAATTATAGTGAAAATCTGTTGCCGCATTAAGTGGACATAGATCTTATACTAAAGGTGAACGCATCTCCCACATGGATTATATTACTGTGATTATATAAAATGATGAGAGAAAAGATTGGATGAAAAAGTTGATTGTGTTGTAAATTGACAATTGATAGTGTCAAGTGGCATTATGCAATCCCTTATGTAAACCTTTATTTACTTATAGCAAGATCTCTCTCACATTGAGGATGAACCACTATAAATCTGTGTATTTGTTTGTTTGCTTTTTTTTTTTTTTTTTATTTTTTTTGAAAGATAATCAAATATTCTATTAATCAATGCATAATACATAGGGAATGTATTATCATTTTAAATCAGAAAGTAACAACATGAAATTAGGCAACCCATTTATATGCCTAGTAACCTCAACATTAAACCAAGTATACAACAATTCCCTAATTTGCGTTGTTGTCCGTGATTGGTTTTCAAAACAACGGTTGTTTCTTTCTCTCCACACGCACCAAACGATGCAATCGAAAATAAGGTCCCATACAAGTTTGCTATCATTATCTCAAAAATTTCTCCTCCATGGGCCTTTAACATGTCCTCCATACGCCTTGACAACACCCAATCCATGTGTTGTGATGCCAACATATCGTTCCACAATAAACGAGCAACATCACAATGAAGAAATAAGTGGTCAATCGTCTCCCCGTCCCTCTTACACATATAGCACCACTCTGTAACATATAAGCCCCTAGTACGAAGATTGTCCACCGTTAGTATGTCCCCTAACCACCGTTCAAAGTAAAAATGCCACTTGAGGGGGCAGTTTTTAGCACCACTCTGTAACATAGAAACCCCTTGTTCGAAGCTTATCCATCGTTAACACCTGTGCACTGACCATAATCCAAAGTAAAAATGCCACTCATGGGGGCAATTTACATTTCCAAACCATCTTCCAAGGGAATGAACTCGCTACAAGTCCTAATAAGGATCTAAAACAAGTGCGAACTGAAAAGATACCATCACGTGTCAATCTCCACCTGCTACAATCACCATCTCCAACCCTGATATGTGACGCGTATAAAGATGTAAAAAACAGCGTATAATCATCCAATTCCCAGTCCTACAAACCCCGGCCAAAAATAATGTTCCAATTGGAGCTCCCATTATGGAAATCTAAGACATCATTCACCATGCTAGACGGCTCCAATGCAATACGATACAAAGAAGGAAATCCAAATTTAAGTCGTTGATGTCCACACCAACAATCATCCCAAACACTAATGGAATTACCATTCCATACTACAAAAGTCAATCTATCCTGAAAGTCACTCCATCCTGAAAGTCACTCTATCATCGCCGAATATACCGCCACAAACTCACCCCATAAGAACTACGTCTCTCACTTGAGCACCAACCCCCCTTCATGACACCATATTTTGCCCCTATAATATCTCTCCAAAAACTCTCCCTCTCCACTCCAAATCGTCATAACGATTTACCCAACAAGGCCTTATTAAACAGTATTAGACTTCTCAATTCGAGACCACCGGATCTAATAGGAGAACAAACTACATGCCAGTTAACCAAATGTAATTTTCTCTCCTCTTCTAATCCTCCCCTTAGAAACTTTCTTTGGATCCTCTATAATCTTTTTGCAACTGCACTAGGAATAGGAAACAATGACAAGAAATAAGTAGGGAGATTTGATAAAGTAGATTTTATAAGAGTAAGACGGCCTCCCTTTGAGAGGTATATACGCTTTGAACCCACTAGCCTTCTCTCCACCCTTTCCACAATATTGTTCCAAATCTGTATGCTTTTAAACCGTGCTCCTAAAGGAAGCCCGAGATATATCATAGACAATTGCGCCACCTTGCAACCCAAAATCGTAGCCAACTCCTCCACGTTATCAACCTCTCATACTGTAATAACCTCAGATTTTGCCAAATTAATTTTCAATCCAGATACAACTTCAAAACACAGGAGTAAGCGACGTAAATTCCTGAATTGCTCAACATCTGCATCACAGAAAATCAGTGTATCATCTGCGAAGCCGAATAGCAAGTGAGAAACTTACAACTGCTCAACAATAAAGCCCCTTAACAGGCTTTGGCCCACGGTCTTCTCAAGCATCCTGTTGAAAGGCTTCCATTACAATGACAAATAGTAATGGGGACAGAGGATCTCCTTGCTTCAATCCTCTACTACTACGAAAATAAGTACCATTCACCATGACTAAGAAAGAAATCTTAGAGATATAAAACTAAATCTACTGGCACCACTTCTCCCCAAAGCCACATCGTTTGAGCATATACAGCACAAAACCTCAGTTAACGTGATCATAAACCTTCTGGATGTCGAGGTTACATAACATTCCTGGAACCCTTAGTCGTATTCTAGAATCAATGCATTCATTTGCAATAAGTACGGAATCCAAAATCTGGCGCCCTTTAACGAAGGCATTCTGAAATTTAGTCATCACTTTATCCAGCACCTCCTTTATTCTATTCGCCAAAATCTTCGCGATAATCTTGTATACCCCACTTACTAGGCTAATAGGATGAAAGTCCTTAATATCCGACGCTCCCGGCTTCTTAGGAATTAGTACAATAAAAGTAGCATTAGCTCTTCTTAAGAATCTTTCGTGCTGAAAGAAATAAGTAAGGACATCCACAATGTTTAATTACACCACTTCCCAACAAGCCTTATAGAATGAGAAAAAGAATCCACCGGGTCCTAGGGCCTTATCGTTATTCATGTTGAACACCACCTTCCTAATTTCATCCTCCCCAAATGGTCTCTCTAACCAATTGGCATCCTACTCATTAATAGTACAGAAGTCCAGTCCATTTAATTTTGGCATCCAATCCAACTTCTCATGATAAAGATTCTGATAAAAGCTTTCTATATGGGTTCCGATATCCTGTGAATCCGCATAAGTAACCATATCTACCTCCAACATAGTAATAGAATTGTTATGCCTATTGGAATTAGCTACATTATGGAAGAATTGAGTGCATCTATCCCCCTCTTTCAACCACTTGACCCTGGATTTCTGACGCCAAGTAATCTCCTCCATCTTCACTAGCCTCTCCAAACTTTTCTCTTAATTCTCCACTTCTTGCCCTATCATCCCCTACCAATCCTCGACTTTCCTCCCACCTATCAAATTCTTCTATATTTGATAGGTATTGATTTTTGTGATAGCTAACATCTGATAGGTATCTATTGGGGAATATTATTTGATCCATAACAAAGTATTGGCTGAACTCAGAACTGTAAGCTTTTCTTGGGGTGTCATGGCTGTATGAGATTCACTATTTGCTTCGATCAAATGTGGATATTATGATGCTCATTGATTTCACACAAAGTCTGAAGTGCATTGCGAGCAAAATACAAAAGAAAACTGCAGAATAAAAATATCAAAATCATATTTTTGTCGTTGACCTTTCCCATGTTGAACTATGTTGCTTTTATATGATAATCCATTTTTCTCTACTTAGTTTTGAGCCAATGGCATCAATAGAAGATATGGATGCCAAAGTGAAATCCACGATCAAGCTCATTGAAGAAAATGCAAATTCATTTGCAAAAAGGGCTTAAATGTACTACCAAAAGAGGCCTGAGTTAATGAAATTGGTGGAGGAGTTCTACCGGGCTTACCATGCATTAGCTGAAAGATATGATCACACAACAGGGGAGCTCCGACATGCCCATCGAGTCATGACCGAGGCATTTCCCGATCAATTACCTTGTGAACAGGTTGAAGATTTACCATCGAAATCTGCAGGACATGATATAGAGCCTCGCACATCATAAATAAAACATTCATTGCATGCATTAGTCGACCTAAATGACTTGTATAAGGATACCTTGGATGATGGACCTCATATTGGAGAATCGGAAGGAGGAATTAGAAATATGGGTTTGAAATAATTCCATGAGATATTCTTGGGGAAAGATCCAAATGCAAAAAATTTGAGGTCTACCGAAGGAAGAGTAAAAAAAGGTTTGAACGTGGACAAAGAAAGAAAAGAAGGCATTCACGGTGAAGCGTTCCAATTGTCAAATGAAAATCAGAGTCTCAAAGAGACGGTTCTTTCCTAGTCAACTAGAGCAGGAAAAGTTGAAAATGATGTTCAAGGCTTAAAGAAAGCACTCTCTGATATGCAAGATGAAATGGAAGATGTAATTATTAAGTATCAAAGGTGTCTAGAAAAGCTATCCAATCTTGAGGGAGAGCTTGAATATGCAAAAACTAATTCCATGCAGCTCGATGAAAAAGCAAGTAGGGCCGAAATTGAAGCTCAAACATTGAAGGAAGCCCTTATGCAGTTCAAGGCCGAAATGGACAATGCTTTTGTCAATCAAAAGGAGTACTTGGAGATAATATCTAATCTGGAGGCTACGACTTCAAAAATCCAAGAAGATATGAAGGAAAGAACAATTAAAGCTGAAAATGAATCTTAAACTCTGAAAAATGAAATTTCAAGGTTAAAGTTCCAAAAAGAAACTGCATTTCATCAGTACAAACGGTGTCTTGGAAAAATATCAGATTTGGAGAGCACACACTGAAGGATTATTGAAGACAAAGAGGAGGGAAATAATATTTCACACTAATTAAAAATGATAGAACATGACTTATACTTATAACCATACATGTGGTACAATTCAAAATGATTTTCTACCCACTAGTCCACCTACTACCACTCCACATTGCTTGTCAATTACATCAATTTGAGATCAAACTAAACTAGCATAACTAACCATCAAAACATAAGTTAGACAATGAACAAAATATGTGTGACAATACAAATTGGTAACAACAAAAGTGTCACACATAATTCATCACACTCACTATGGCTGAGCATGAAGCTCAAGCTCATAAGACGTTAGCAGATAATGTTGAAACTGAAGTCACTGAACTGAGAAAAAGCTATTGCAAAGCTAAACGAGGAGAATAAAGCTATTGCCTTTTTGTACAATTGCTGCCTTGAGACCATATCCAACCTTGAGCATGATTGCCTTGCCGAAAAGGAATTAATGCAATCACCTTAAGAGTGAAGTTCTTAATGGAACAGAAAAGCTCAAGAGTGTTGAAGATAAGTGTTTTCTATTGGAATCGTCGAATCAAACCCCATGTGTTGAGGCAAATAATTTGGAAGAGAAGATTGCAATGAAAGATCAAGAACTTTTCGGGAATGAGGAGTTGAAGAAACTTCAGGCTCGACTTCTAGATGAGCACTTACATTATGCACAAATTGAAGCCACTCTTCAGACTCTACAAAGTTTGCACTCATAGTCTCAAAATGGGCTATAAATGCTAAAGGACTTGGAAATATGCAAACATGGCTTGGAAGAAGAAATTAGGCAAGTTAAGGATGAAAATCACACCTTGAGTGAAATGAACTTATGTTCAACTGTTTCAATGAAGAATATGCAAACTGAAATCCTTAGCTTGAGGGAGATAAGGAGAGGGCTTGAACAAGAGGTTTCCCACCAAATGGTGAAAAATAGTTCACTTTTGTAGGAAATTTTGTGTTTGAAAATGGAAGGCCTAAACTGTACATATAAGGCTTTAGTTGAGCAAGTGGAAGCAGCAGGTCTGAACCCAAACTGTATTGGAACTTCAATAAAGAGCTTTCAGGATGAGAACTTGAGGCTAAGACAAATGTGTGAACAGGAAAGCAATGAGAAAGAAGTATTATTGAAGAAGTTAGAAAACATGGAAGAACTTTTGAAGAAAAAGACTGCCGTGAAAAGCTCCTTGTCAGACACAAATGGCGAGCTTGAAAGATTGCGTGAAAAGTTGATATCTAAAAGCTTCCATTCTTTCTCAGTTACATGCTATAACTGAGAACATGCATAAGCTATTGGAGAAAAATGCTGTTATGAAAAACTCTCTGTTGTCTGCAAAGGTTGAACTTGAAGGCTTGAGGGAAAAATCAAAGGACTTAGAAGAGATTTGTCAATTGCTCAAGGACGAAAAATCCCATCTTTTGAGTGAAAAGGAAACATTTGTTGCGTAGTTCGAAAATATTGAAAGAAGACTAGAATGTCTTGAGAAAAGATTTACGATATTGGAAGAAAACATGCTGGGATAGAGAAGGAGAAAGAAGGTATGCACTTTCAAGTCGAAGATTTACTATATTGAAACTGAGGGCCGGTTCTCTATATTAGAAAATCATATTCATCTCCTACAAGAAGAAAATAGATGGAAAAAGAAGGAATTTGAAGATGAACGTGATAAAGTTCTAAGAGCCCAATTCGAGATGTACACTTTGCAAAAGTTCATTAAAGGTTTGGAAGAAAAAAAATTATTCTCTCATTATTGACTGTCAAAAACATGTATAGGCTTTGAACTTGGCAAATAAAGTGATAGCAGAGCTGGAGGGTGAAAATCTTGAGCAGCAAGTAGAAGCAGAACTCTTGTTGGATGAAATTGAAATACTGAGGTTGGGCATCTACCAAGTGTTCAGGTCCCTTGAAATTGGCAACGATTTCACTGCCGAGGACAAGGTCGAAAATGAGCAAACCTTTGTACATCATGTTCTTGAAAATATTGAGGATATAAAACGTACAATATCAGAACATGAGGATGATAAGCAACAGCTTTTGGTTGAAAACTCAGTTCTCATAACACTACTTGAGCAGTTGGAGTCAAATAGCATAGAAATAGAGTCACAAAAGATATACTTCGAGCAGGAGTTCAAAATTGAAGTCGATAAACTTGTTGAAGTTAATAACGAAAAAGACGAACTTCTAAAAGTCGATAGGCAATTGGAATTCGAGCTGATCAAAAATCACCAACACACTCGTGTTCTTAATACTGAAATGGGGAGTCTTTGTGTCCAATAGTCTCTGCATGTCATGAATGACTATGATAAGCCAATTTGATTTCTAAATGTCTCCAAGTTGAAGATGATGTAAAAGTATATTCATTTAATATCGATAATGTGTTGGGAAAACTATTACTGTCACAATGATTTTTCATGTTGGATCATCAAGAATTTGTAAACAGAAGTGGAAGCGTACCTGAATCAGACATAGTTATCGCAATAAATGAATCTTGCATTTTACTCTTCCAGATCAACACATTGTTTCTTTAATTCTCTCTGATGATGGGAGTCAGAACAAAATGAACAATTCACGTGTGATCCGGGGACCATAACCGTATATATATATACTAACGGCCCATTAACCTAATTCGACTCATCATGAAATTAGGAACATGCCTGGTCTCTACACATAAATGCTCACACTTTAATTAGATATTTCAAAACCCAAAATATCGAAGCCTTATTAGATCACTTTAAACGAGCATAATCAAAATTGAAAGCATTTGATGTGATGCACAATATTTCACATATAAGCAGACACGTTTGATTAAAATCCTTACAAACTCCTACTTGGGCTATATGTGTTACCTTATAATTGTGCATTAAACATAGCCTTATGAGTATTCAGAATTTTGCTATCATTATCGAATGCATCTCCAAACAATTCGGTCCATCAATCATATCAACATAGGATCAAAGTGACTTTCGCTACATATATCGTAACTAAACCCATCAATGGTCACGTATATTGACATAACTGAATGACATGGATCAAACATGGAAATTACATATGATGTGATCTTAACAAGCCTATTTCCAATTGGTCCACCATAATACTTTACTGAGATCATTTTCAAATTTATAATCTAAGATAACTTTAATCATAAGCTATATATATCCAAAATGACAATACATGTGTTTAATATGAAAAGCACAAAAATATAAACTCCCATTGAAACTAGATATCTTACACCCATATGAGCAGTGTGCTCATGAAAGACCTTGGGTATCAATCCTATAAGCGGATCTGCAACTATGGAGTTTGTCCTAATATGCTCTATTACCACATGTCCACTCTGAACTCTTTCTTTAACAGCCAGGAACTTGGATATCTATATGTTTTGACTTCGTCAAGCTCTTGTTATTAGAATACAGCACTATTGATTTATTGTCACAAAATAACTTGAGTGGTCTTTCTGTACTAACCAGAATGCGTAGCCAAGTGACAAAATTTCATAGCCATATTCCATGGTTTGATGCCTCATAATACGCTACAAACTTCGCTTTCATGGTGGAAGTAGCTATGAGTGTCTACTTAGCACTCTTCCAGAAAATAGTACTTCCAACAAACAGGTAGATATAGCCTGAAGTGGATCTTCTACTATCTTGGCATCCTCTTGGCATCCTGCTAAATCGAAATCAGAATAATCGATGATCTCCAACTGATCCGATCTCTTGTATGTGAGCATACAGTCCTTTGTTCTCTGTAAATACTGCACGAGCAGTTTGGCTGCTTTCCAATAATCCATTTTCGGGTTACTTAAATATCTCCTAGCATCCCAACAATGTACGCTATATCTAGAGGTGTACAAACCTGAGCATATATCAGAATCCCTATAGCTGAAGAACACGGAATCTTCTGCATTTCTTTAATTTTAAAGTCATTTTTGGAGCATTGACTTAAAAATGAACTTGTCTTTTTACAATCTTGCATGTCATATCATTTAAGTACCTTTTCGATATAGCTCTTTTGTGTAATCCAAGAATACCTCGAGAATGATTTTGGTGCATCTGAATTCCTAATACAAGAGTCCTCACCAAGATCTTTCATCTCAAAATTCATTGTTAGAAATCTCTTGGTTTCATGCAATAAGCATATATCGTTGATGGCAAGCAATATGTCATCGACATATAAAACTAGAAAAATATACTTACTCTCACTAAACTTGTGGTACATACAATCATCGACCAAATTCATCTCAAAATCATATGAGATGATAATATCATGACGAGAGGCCTGTTTGAGTCCATAGATGGATTTCTTTAGTTTACAAATCATTTGCTTTACAACATCTGATATAGTTTTCTAGTTGTACCTTATAAATTGTTTCATTAATGTCACCATTGAGAAACGTTGTCTTAACATCCATTTGATGTAACTCAAGTTCGAAATGCACTACCGATGCCATTATAATCCTGAAAGAGTCTTTCGAAGAAATTGGATAGAGTCTCTTTATAATCGATGCCTTCTTTCTATGTGAAGCCCTTTGCGACAAGACAAGCCTTATACTTCTCCACATCACCCTTCGAATCCCTCTGGTCTTAAATATCCATTTGCAACCTACGAGGTCCTACACATTCTTGTCCTTCATAGGCTTTATCTCTTCGTTGATGGCATCGAGCCACTTTTGAGAGTTAGAATTTTCCATGGCTTGACCGAAGTTGATTTGATCATTTTCTACCAGTACAATGTCAATTTCATGTTCTTGGAAAAATACTATGTAATCATCTGAAACTGCACTTCTCCTCTGTGTAGTAGATCTTTTTAATGATATTGGTTCTTGAGGCTGTAGAGTTGGTTCTTCTGGAACAAGTGTTTGTTCTTCTGGAACAAGTTGTTGACCTTCAGAGGGAGATATAACATTGTCTTGATTAGGAATTACTTCTTGAACAATATTAGGGATAGAAACCTAATCATGATCATTGTCAATGATAATTAGAGGAATTTCAGTGTATTCATGCTCAGAGACAGTTTGTAACCCTTTCTCCCTTCGCAAACTCAGCATCTTCAAAGAACCAGGCATTTTTTGTCTCGAAATTTCCCTTAATTGTAGGATCATAAAACTTGTAACCCTTGGACCTTTCAGAATATCCAATTAAATAATAACTGATAGTCGTTGCATCCAGTTTCTTTTCATTTGGCCTATATGGCCTTACCTTATCTGGACATCTCCAAATGTGTACGTGTTTCAAACTAGGCATTTTGCCCGTCCAAAGCTCAAAAGGGTCTTTATCAGTGACTTTAGTTGGAACTATGTTGAGTATATATGCTGCGGTCTTTAATGCTTCACGAGTGATTCTGGCAAGGTAGAATGAGAAATCATATTCCTCACTATATCCTTAAGTATTCTATTTCATCTTTCAGCAACACCATTTAAAGTAAGCGAACATGGTAGAGTGTATTATCGGATGATACCGCATTCCTCTAGGAATCTAACAAATGATCCTAGACATTGTTCACCTGAACCGTCATATCTGCCATAGTATTCACCACCACGGTCATATCTGATGTTTTTAATCCTTTTGTCGAGCTGGTTTTCAACTTCAGCTTTATTGTTTTTGAACACATCCAGCGACTGTGATTTTTTATGAATGAGATATATATATCCATATCTAGAAAAGTCGTCTATGAACGTTACAAAATATTGTTGACCATTCTAAGAAGTCGTAGGGAATGGTCTACAAATGTCCATATGTATAAGTTCTGAGACGTCCAAAGTCCTATGGCTTCAAATCTCATTTTATTGGTTTGTTTTCCTATTTACAATTAGCATACATCATAATCTGTAAAGTAAAGTGGATCAAGAATTTCGTTAGACACAAGTCTCTCAATTCTCCTCTTGGAGATGTGACCTAATCTCTTGTGTCATAACGATGCAGAATTCTCATCGATTAATTTTTGCTTTACACCTTGAGTACTTACATGTAATAATTCATTAAAAGAAGCAATCGTATCAATGAAATAAAGATTATCGTAACCTGATAAAAAATCGAAACAAACCAATTTTGAATCATGAAACAAAATAAATATTCTATTCCCAAATAAATAAGAATAACCAGATTTGTCCAAAATAGAAATAGAAATCAAATTCCTTCGAAAAGGCAGTACAATAAAAGTCTTATTAAGATCCAAATAAAATCCAGTCATTAATAATAATTTAAATTTTCTTATTGCTTCTACTTCCACTGTCTTGCCGTCACCAATATAGATGTATCTTTTACTATCATTTGGTTTTCGGCAACTCGGCAACCTTGCATAGATACACTGATGTAAGTTGTTGCACCAGAATCTATCCACCTTGTTTATCTAGGTATCGAAGTTAAATTAATCTCAGAAGAAACCAAATGAAGAAGAATACCTTTCTTGGCATGCCATGCGTGATAGTTGGTACAATTCTTCTTCTTATGACGTGGAAGTCCACAGAAGAAACATCCACCCTCAGTTTGTTCTTTATGTTATTTCTTTTGTGATGTTGTACCCGTAGCTTCCTTATCAGTTTTTCTTTTCTTGTTCCTTTTGTCCTTGGATATGGTGGCTAAATGAGCATTTTCTGTCTTGTCATACTTCAATCTTTTATCTTCTTGGACACAGTGTGAGATGAGCTTGTTAAGGGACCATGAGTCATTTTGAACAATTATAGCTCACCTTGAATTGACTAAATTGTGTCGAAAGGAATATCAGAACCAAGTGCACTAACAGCTTTTAGATAAATCCAACTTGAGTCACTTTAGTTTTGAAGCAATGTAAGACATTTCCATAATGTACTCCCATATGTTTCATTTTCCGTTGTACCTCATTGAGATAAAGTTTTCCAAAAGTGTACTAGTTTCAGCATTTTTATTCTTGGAAAACCTCTTCTCAAGGTCCTCAAGAAAACCCTTAGCTGTAGTCACCTTTATCAGACATAGTGCCCCCAAATACTTATGGAAAAACACGCTTTATGAACGTCAAACTTATGCAGTTCAATCGTTTCCACTTTTTCATCTCCCTCTTGTCATCAGAGGTACTCTAATCAGTAAGTGCAGCAGGTTGATTGACTCATAAAGCTAGGCCAGATCCATGACTCCGAGAACAATCATTACGTTCTCTCGCCATGCCTTCAAGTTGGTGCCATTAAGCATTGGAATTGAATTGATGCTAATAGAGATATTGGCAGCAGAACTTGAAACTGAATTAGAGATCAATTAATTGGAAGAGCTCACAATCCTNATCCATGACTCCGAGAACAATCATTACGTTCTCTCGCCATGCCTTCAAGTTGGTGCCATTAAGCATTGGAATTGAATTGATGCTAATAGAGATATTGGCAGCAGAACTTGAAACTGAATTAGAGATCAATTAATTGGAAGAGCTCACAATCCTTAATATGCAAATAATAATTTCAAATAATGGTAGGGCCCATCACAAGATACCTAGCACAACATCAATATTTAATCTTTGGACAAAAATATTGACTTGTAAGTGGTACTCTTGGTGTAATGATCAAACACTAACAATAAAGGAACATGTCAATCAATAAACTTTTCTTTGGACCAATTTATTGATCACACGTTAAACTAAATAATCGCCACATGTTTATCACCACGGGTGTATGTGCAATTCGGCCAAATATTGACACTTATTTGGTCAAATCACTTATTCGCATGAATAACACGCACACAAAACCCCTTTTATTATTTGAAGTTAATTAATTTTCACAAGAGGGGTTGCTTTGGCAACGTGTTGCTTCAATTAATTCACTTTCGAATATTATACCTTTCAAAAGAGTCCTTTGTACCAAAATTTGAAAAAGAAAATCATCGAATTTACATATTTAATTTATTTTGAGAATTTAGGGGCCTAAGGGTTAATAATTCAGATAATTAGGGATCAATAATTAATTATTGAAAACTTCAAGAGTCAAAAATTAATTATTCAAAACTTTAGGGATCCAAAAATTAATTAGTCAAAACTTTAGTGGCCAATTTAAACAAGCTAAGAACTTTTAGGGGCTTAATTACAAAATTTAGAACTTTAATGGCCCAAATTAATTAATTTTCAAACGTTAGGGACTGAATTATTAAACCCGGAACTTTAAAGGCTCAATTTCGATGAATTTTAACCTTAAGGTGCTGAATCATTAAAGCTCATTTTAAAAATTACAACCCTAACCCTAATATGAAAATTGCAAACAAGGCCTGAAGTAACATAATTTTCACCACAAGCCCCCGCCCCCAAAATCCAACCAATTTGAAAACCAAAATTTTTTTGAGACCCTGGGGTGGCGCTCGTCGGCACCGCCCCCCCCCCCAAACACGAAGTTGTGTTCGTAGCTACAAATAGCATTGAACGCCGCTGCAACACGCAGCAACACCTGTTGTCAATGCGTCGCGACAGTGCTCGCGCACTACCGTATACGCCACTGTCGACGGCACTGCTACGCTGCAGCTTCATGCGATTGTCGATTTTTTTTTTAACGGAACTAAGATTCTAGAAAACCAACCGAATAATTTTCAAATTTAACAAAACTAATACTAGAATCATTAAATTTGAAAACAATAAAATTATCAAGAATCAAATTAAAGTTTCGATTCTCAGTGATTCAACATGAATAGGCTCTGATACCACTTATTGGGAAAATACTTTACCGTCACAATGATCGTTCATGTTAGATCATCAAGAATGTGTAAACAGAAGCGTAAACGTACATGAATCAGACATGATTAATACAATGAATGAATCCTGTGATTTTAGTCTTTCAGATCAACACGTTGTTCTTTTGTTTCTCTATGAAGATGGGAGTCAGAATAGAATGAACAGAACGTATGATCCAGGGACCATAACCGTATATATATACTAATGACCCGTTAACCTAATTCGACCCATCATGAAATTAGGAACACTTCTGGTCTCTACACATAGAGGCCCACTCTTTAATTAGATGCTTCAAAATCCAAAATACCGAAGCCTTATTAGATCACTTTAAAGTTTAAACGAGTTTAACCAAAATTGATAGCCTTTAATTTAATACACAATATTTCACATATAAACCCATACGTTCAATTAAAATTCTTACAGGGGAAGCTCAAATCCTATTTCCTTAGTAGCCTCATACAGCATTAACAAGAAACAATTATAGTCAACAAACAAGTATCAAATCTGATCAATAAAATGCACTGAAAATCCTTTCTTTAAGTTTCTTTTATAAATACACTTTCTTTATCCTTTTGTGGTTTTCATTAGAGGTATAGAAGTCAACATCCCCTTCAACAACAAATAAAACAGTTGAAAAACTAAACAATTAAATATATTTTAAATACCAGACAACATTGAAATCAAATAGAAATAGTGATCTCATTCAATTCCAATTCCCCAACATAAGTGTGACAAGAAAAAAGAAAAATAAAAAAGTACTAAAAATGAAAAATTATACAGCTGTATATTAAAAAAATGAAGTAAAAGAAGAACATACAATATTGAATGAGCCAAACCTCCTTGTAGAAATCATAAGAGCCACAAGAATTCCAGCTCCGTAACGCCTTCTAAAAATGCAAGTGCATAGTACTTTTGAGATTGCCTCTTTAAAGGAGATGTGATACTTGAAAAGGAATAAAAATTTCTTAAAAAATGTATTAAACTTAATTACATTGGAATCCACGAGTAACATGTTCTGGTATTCCGTTGGACTTCTCTACGAAAAGTTTTTACTGGGATTTCTTATAAATAGTCACTTTAGCAGTCCACCCAGAAGTTCCAATTGCTATTTCTTTTGTTAGTTGATAATTATCATTCATTTTTTCTAGTACAACATAAGAACACAAACAGGAAATAAGAAAATGCTTAATAGACTCAAGATAAATGTCTACAACACATCACAACTTATACAATACATATATATACGTATGTGGAAGATTGTTTTATTATCTGTATTATGTTCTGTTGAGAAATAGTTATAATTATTTTTACAAGAACAGAGAATCTAAAATGCTAAAGAGTTATAACGTTTAACCGATGCAAGATCAACAGTAATAGTAAGGAAATTGAAAATGAGGGAATGAAAAAAACCTACTTCAGTTGTTATGTCTAGCAAAGAGTTTAAGATTGTGCATAGATAAGATAACCAACTTCAGTTGTTCTGTATTTAGATTGCAAAATATATATACATACAATGCACGGCATGTGGTGTGTATTAAAATTGGAGTACCAATTCCCAAAAAAAAAAATTGAAAAGACAAGCATGGTTTTCTAAAAAAGTAAGTCTTAGCTCCTGAATAGTTATCCAGAATTAATAGAGTTTTTCGGAAAAATCAGCTAGTGGAGGAAGACCTACCGGTATAAGAGACATAGGGCAAAGAGAGAGCCAAAAAAGGATATTTCGTGTCTAGGCATCCCCATTGGATTGACTAGGATGTCAATTTCTAATTCATCTGTAAAATCAGAATTTGGATCTCATTGCTTGTCTCAAAGCTTTTTCAAAACAAAAATAACGACGACAAAAGAGACGATTAAGCCTGTAAATGTCAATCCCTTTTTCTCTTCTGTCTACAGAGAAAATGTAGGAATAGTGCCAATAATTCATCACTGAAGAAATGACTCACTAGTTCGATATCACTAACTAATAAATGGAAGAATTGAAATAACAGTTTGGAACCAAGCAATGGAATGACGAAAGTCCTATAGATTCACAAAAATTCCATGGATAGAAATGAAAATGAGTTATCGACGTAGTTCTAATGATTCAATAATATTATTTTTTATGACTCGGGTATCTGAGTTTCACCCTACTAATCCCAAGGAGTAGTGACCTTTCCCATAGTTCTCCACCTGGGTCACAACTTATACACACTTGGGCTGGACATTCGGGAAGTGGTTCTCCTCCCTGTAGACCTCATTTACAATGTGTGGATGGGACCTCGGAAGGGGTGACAAAGCGCACCATGACTTTGTCTCCATATGACATGTGCTTTCCAATATATATGTTGTCTTCCAGCTGTTGTGGGGATTCAAACGTTCGATACTCCATAAAGAACCATCTTGCATTACCACTGCACCATGCCCGTAGGGGCGATTCAATAATACTATTACTTCAATTCGAAGTTGTTAGCTACTTTGACTAGATCAATCCTTACAGAAAATTCTTACAACGAAAAATATTATCATATTCCCACAATTTTAGTAGATGAGCAAGATCTAAGATTTTTCTTTTCGCAGTTGTAGAAACAGTTTTTTTCATTGGAATTCTTTTTTTAATTGGTTAATCGTCTAGTAACAAATGAGAGTAGTACAGCATATTCGATGAAAGAAATTGATATTGTTGTAATGGTCGAGATACAAATCGCTATCTAGATACAAGGATGAGACTTTATTTTAAAATATGGAAACCGCTTGGAGTCTCTCTGTGTGGGCTTTATGCGCCGCTAGACTGCCACATGCACTTGACCATGCGGGACTGCCTCCGCTTGTACAACATGCTAGTTGTCTCTGTCGTCCACCAACCACCAAGGAGCTCTAATATCAATTGTTAGGAAGCTCCCTCCAAGATCTTCGAAATGGTGATTTGCGGATTCAATTTCACGTTACCTTTTCTACCAAACAACCAATCGAAATTGCTTTGTCCCACAACAAATATATTCATCTTAGTTGCTTCTCAGTCTCAACCCACAAAGGACAAAATAACAGTGTTGATTTGTAGCCACAAAGGTACAAGAAAAGCAATGGAAGAAAGGCACAAAAGAGAAGAGAATAACAAAGAGGAAGCCATCAGTTTTTCTTTCTATACACACACATTTTTTTCTTCTCAATAGGGCAGCCGTTTTTGTTTGAAATTCTATACAAATCACACACTAGAAAATGGTTAGGTTAAACAACATATATATAAAAATATGTTAAACTTTAGTTGAACCAATAAATTGGTTAAATGAGCTAAGATTAAAAGTCATCTAATAGATAAATATATGGGTCGTACCTTTGGACTTTGTTGTTGGTAATCAATTAACCATTGACCGATACCTACGAAATTCTATACCGACATTTTACATTATAGTCTGGGATTTATTGGGTTATCAAAACCAAACAGTATTAAATAATGATGATTAAATTATAGTTGAAAGTGGTAAAGAAATTGAATGATTCAATTATTCTTGGTAGTAGTAAATAATATTGTTTTTGTCCATGTTTCCAAGAAGTCGGAATGTGTGTATTTAGATAATTCCTATGAGTAAATTAAAATCCGTACAATTTCAAGATTAAGTAGGAGGAATTGGTTATAAATATGCAAATTAAATAAGAGTATATATTAATAAACGAACAAAATAAATAATTTCGAAACGTGACTATATAAGTGAGCTTATATAAATGGGACGAATGGAGTATTACATTATTTTTGAATAAGTTTATTAATTTTGAAATTGTATTCTTAACCTAGGGTAGTTATTAAAGTTTCCCATCATTAATGTGATCCGAAATTCGGTGTAATTAATACTCAAATTAAATGAATCTAGAGTAATTCAATTACAAGTAAAAAATTTCTAATGACTATAAAAATAACTTATGAGTACAAATTAAATTTGTAAGTAAAAATTTGTTTATAAATAAGAAAAATTACATATAAAATATATTATTTTTCAATACGTAACAAAAGTCATATAATCCGGCTTAATTTACTCCAATCGTATTTTCCCTAATGGTATCCTGTTATTAAATACGGTGTATCAAACGTACCAAATGCATTGCTACAATTATACAAGCATCTAATTAGCCAAGTCAATTGATTTGATAAAATACTATAGACTTTCTTTGACTAGTGATTGAACGTGCGTTGCACGTGTTGAAGGTGTTGCAGTGTAAAAAGTAATGTGGGAATTTATGTACATTGTATTTCAATGGGAAATCAGATATTGTTAGAAGGCATGAAACATTTACAGTCTTATATTGACATTTTATCGAACACCAGTGCTATATTCTATATAGAAAATCCATTCTCTTTGAAGTTGTATTTTTTTTTTAATTCAAGAAGTTTGACGTCCATCTAATTTTTTTTTTCATTCA
>CAIGRO010155605.1:0-15131 GCA_903798355.1 Fraxinus baroniana | reverse complement strand
CCTCTCTACCCGTCCCCGCCCCGTCTCCGCCCCGTTTACCCGGTTAGGCGGGTAATCCCCGCCCCACACGGGGCGGGTCCCCACGGGTATCGGGTTGAACGGGTTTTTTTGCCATCCCTAGCCATGAACTCCCCTCGATTTTGGTGGGGTTGGGGGGACAAATTTGGTGTCGATTTTGGTGGGTTGGTGATATTAGTGTAGGTTGCCTTTTTGTGGGGTCACAGTTGGATATAATGGGGTAGATAAATGCTTTATAATTTATAATTTCTTTTCACTATAACTAAGGAAAATGTCTTTACCTTTCATTTTTTAACATTTTCGTCATTATTTTTCATCTTTCAATACGCAAAAGGTCATTTTCTTTCATTTTTTCAATAAAAGATTGTAAAATGACAAATATATACTTCTCTTAACATAAAACAAAAAGGCAAAAAAATTAATTGCAATCAGTCCCATTTTTTTTTAAAAAAAAAGTGCAAATGAGTTCCAAATAAATTATTAAATAGTAATTAGCACATAATGTCCATATATTTTACTATTATTGCAAAAAAGTCCCTAAATTTTATCTTTTTGACATTTTCACATTAATTACACATTTAATTACGCAAACTTTCATTTCTATCCATTTTCATCCAATTTCTCAAGAAAAACCGTAAAATAATAATATATCCTCCTATAAATAAAAAGGATAAACAATTAATTGCAATCATAGTCCCTTTTTTAAAAAAAAAAAAAAAGTGCAAACGAATTCTCAATAAATTATTATTTTTTTTAAAAAAGAAAATACAATCGTGTCCCAATTAAATTTATTTTAAAACTAAAAATAAATGAATAAGTACAAATAAGTCTCAAATAAACTATTAAAGAATTAGAAATTAAAAAATTATTTTTATTCAAATATGAGCATATATTTATAATTTCATAGTCATTTATTGAGAAATTGGATGAAAATGATGGTTTGTGCAATCAAATGTGTAATAAAGGATAAAATGCCCAAAAATGGAAGGTATTGACGTTTTTCGTAATAACGATGAAAGTTATGAGCATTATATACTAACTACCATTTTAATAATTTATTTGGAATTCATTTACATTTTTTTTAAAAATAGGGACTATAGTTGCAATTAAAATTTCTTTTTCTTTTTGTTTTAAATTTAAAAAAGAGTATATTCGTCATTTCAAAACTTTTTAATTGAGAAAATAGATGAAAATGACCTTTTGCGCAACGAAAGATGAAAATATGGATGAAAATGTTAAAAAATGAAAGGTATGAACGTTTTCCACAATAACAATCAAAGGTGAAAACGTTATGTGCTAATTACCAGGCAAAAACAGAAACCAATCTACAGGTAAAAAAAAAAAACCATAGATTACATGTTTGATACATGGTACTAGATTGCACTACATAAGATAACGGGACAAAATCTTAACGTCTGTCTGTATTATGATTCACAATACTGTCTAGTCAACCTATCAAAGATGCTGAGCATACCCATGATTTTCATAGAAGAATCAGTTTTGACGTGGACGATAACTGTTTTATCCAACACCTGCATATGGCCGGTCCCGAGAAGGATGGTCATGGAAGGACAGGAAGTTCCACTTTGGTGAATGAAAAGAAACTGACACGCCCATGCTCAACATTACAAAACTTTATACAATGGCCTTTGTAACGTGTCTCAAGGTCCTCCGTCGCTTGTTTGGATGGTGGGTGGTCACTACATAAGAAACAATGCCATCAAATAATAGCTTCAGTAGACTAACACATTAACAGTTTACGCTGCGGCCAAACCAAACAGGAAAAACTGACTATTATAAAATGTTCAATTATGTGGTTTGAGTATTATGATAATGTTCCAAAAATTCAAATTAATTATAGTTGCAGAATGTGCTGTTTCTATATTTAGCGCATGTTTGAGCCCCATTTTTATTGCATTTTGGAATAATATTTTGATGAAGAATGTGTTCTTAAAAAGTAAGAAAAAAATTTGGGTTTAATATTATTTTATTAAAAAATGTGTGGTTAAAAATAAGAGAAATGTATTTTGAAAAATAATGGGGAGCAAACAAGGGCTTAAATTTCATTAAAACAAAACGGGAGAGAGATGGGAGGAAAAATATAATTCATAAGCAAAACCCAAGTGCAGGAAAAAAATTATTATAAAGTTGACTCAACTTATCAAATAAAATCAGTAAAACATCTTGCGAATAAGTAAAACCATATCCATTTAGAAATGTCAAGACGGTAGTTACCCAGCAAGGCAGAGGAGAAAACACGGACTGCCAGGAGAAGACTTCTTAAACTTGCTATTAGGCGGGTAAACATCGAAAATTGGTCTCACCTCACTAAAGTGCAAGTTATTGAGCATTTCGGTAATGATAATGTCGTGTCTTGACCCATTACAATTTGTCCCATCAAGTTCAGATGCACCATTTTCAGCAATGGAATTAATTTTAGTACTCCTAGAAGTCCAAGGGATACCATGCCGGCCAACAATGTAACCAAGAGATTTTAAGTGGCGATAAATTTCAAAAGACTCCCAAGAGCATCCATATCCATCTGTACCTTTTGCAACCTTTTCATATAAATCTTTCAAGGAAAGGTATGTATCATCGCCATTCAAGACATGCAAAGCTCCAATTTCAGCCAAAAACCTACGAAACCAGCCTAAAGTATTATACTACTACCATGAGGAGCATATAATGCTTAAGTTGATGAAGGATGGAGGTGGGCTCAAAAATAGTGATGCCAAATGATCCCCCTAAACAATAAAACATGCTTAAATACGTTTATCTAATCCATATTAATTTGTGCATGTCTTTTTATATAATAATTATGAGCTGTTAAAGGTCTCTATGAAGATAATCCAAAGAATTTAATCTCTTACTAGTTCATTAGATATGAAATTACTAATTTCCGTTCACACTGAATTATAATCTTACAAATTTGGATGACTAATAACTTTGCATTTTCGACTACATTTTCATATCTATTATAATCACATCTTTACAAGGTATGAAAGCTTCGCACCAGAATCAGTTCCCATAATCTCCAAAACCTCCAGGATGGGAGCTTTATGGTATTAGCAATTTCGATCATTAGAACTGGAGTCATCATCAAGGTAAGAAAACTTTATTTCGATACCAAGATTGACTAAAGAGCATTAGAAGTTCACAACATTCACCCGGTAAACTACTGTTTCATTGCTAATAAAACCCCTAAATAACGCCAACAATTTTAAAGTTACAATCACCATTTGATCATCTCATATCTCAATTCAGTAGCACATAAATTTTAAAGGTCCAGCTTTGTACATATATAGTTTGACATATAATGCGCCACATCGAATTCAATAACATTTCTCTTTATATTTCTGTTTCTACCTAGTGGTTCATGAACAAGTGTGCAAAGAGAGAGATGTATACAAAAATGTAAATTTAAGGCATTGCAAATAATAATGACAGGAGAGTTTGCATAACCTACAAAGCCTCTTCGATGGAGCTGTATATTTTGCCATCACGAACCATCCCAGTTGTGGTCCACATTTTACCCTTTCGCTCCACCACGTCAGCCATTCCCAATTCCTCAATCCACCGTGCCTTCGACACGTCTTTCCTTCACAAAACAAAAAATATTTCCATTACAAAACAACACGTCCATAAAAATAAAAATAAAATGTACATAATGATTCCTCTCGTTTAACAATTATACCTAAATTGCAACTTGGGGATGTCACCAGAGGAATAGCAAAGTTCATCATCAACTAGGTCCTCCACATAACCCTCAGAATCACTATCACATTCATTTCTTCCTTCAGGAAACCTCAATCTCTCCTCCTCATCCTCTTCCATTGCTCCAATTTAATGCAATTCGGAATCACTATAAACAAAACCAACAAAAAAATTGAAACTTGAGTTAAAATTGCACGAACATTTTAAAGATAAGAGTACTATTGAACTAATACTCGGAAAAAGAGTTGCATCTTTGCAGAAACAACGTTTATCTAGTTGAGGTATTGAATCAAACACCAAGCATCCTATGTCGAAATTAAATCATGCACCACAATCAAATGGAGTGCGAAATCAACGGATAAAGCCTGTTTTTACACAAACAAATATGATATTACCTTCCAAGTTTGTTAAAGAAGATGACTCATCCTGGTAGAAATCACTTCAACACAAGATAAAATCGGTACTTTTCCCCTCTCCGCAGTAAATTGTTGTCAATTTGTACTTAGTCTGCACTTTTAGCAGTTAAGACCCTGATTGTTCGAGTTCAATGTTAGAACAGTCACTGAACTTTGCACTTCGTTACGGTTTACTCACCCAACTTCAAAAAGCTTCCCAATGACCACTGAACTTAGTTCTGTTGCACTCCATCACTCACCGGATGGATTCCGTCTCTGATTCTGTCTACATGGAAGACGAAAATACTATATGGCTGTTAATTATGTCCAGATGTTAAACCAAATCCAAATGTGCAATTCCAACTCGGGAAAAGCCCCAAGTACAGGGGTGGCGTTCACAGGGGCCTTACAGGCCCCTCACTGTAGCCGACCCCACCCCAAGGTTAAAAAAAAAAAAAAAATTTGTGGGCCACCCCCCAATGTGAGTGAATTGGCAGGAGTCTGTGAAAGGGGCTCATGTACCCCTAGCAGCTCTCAGTGGTTTAATCCTAAATACAGTCTATTTTCACATTTTGAAAAGGGAAATTTGCACTTCTTCAAGGTAAAAAAAAAAAATAATAAATAAAATTGGTGGGCCACCCCCCAATGTGAGTGGCCTGGCAGGAGTCTGTGAAAGGGGCTCTTGTACCCCTAGCAGCTCTCTTCCAACTCAGCCAAATATACCTTAACAATTAAACTCAAAATCGCGTTTCTCTTCCTGTAAATAACCCATAGCTCAATACCAGAAATGGATTCAGGAAATTTATTGGGTCAGCAATTCAGTTTTCTTCCTGGGCATCCTAATAACCATGCTAATTCCTAATGCGATTAGATACTGAGGAATCCATCAGATTAGCGATGGGCGCAACGGCCCTAAATTCTGCGATAATCAGCCGAGTTTTGAAGTTAGATGATTAAGTCGTGACGAAATGTAAAATTCAAACATTTAACTCCTGATTGTTCAATATAAAATCCACTCGAGAATTGATGAAGTGGCTATTTAACCTCGTCATTTCTCTAAATGAACTAAACAAGACATTGACCCACGGGAAATAAATTACCCAGTAAGAATCGATCAATCCGATGACTCAAAAATTTCGTTTGTGCTTCTCTTGCTTAGTATTGTGTAAAAAATTGGAAAATACATTTTTACCAAACAAACCGTCTCATTTTAAACTACATGGTCTTCTATGTTTTCAATTCTTTTTCTTCGTGATCTTCTCTTTTCTTTAGCCTTCAGACTACAATTGTTCCATGTACATTCGATAAAAAGTATAGTGTTTTGCGATATGTAATTGTGGCCTAAAATTGCAATACTGTTTTGTAAAAAAATTGAAAACAGTAGAACTATCGGGGTATAGAGGAGAAAGTGTAAAATGAAGGTAAAAAATATAACTACTAGAATTAACTTCCATCTTCTCAGGACCACCAAAGTATGATCATTACTGGCACAGCCAAGCATTTTGTACAGTGTTCATACATATATATTGAACCTCAAAGACATGCAGCAGCAGGCAATCACGACATACTTTCACAAGCTTCGAGCAACCTTTTCGTACAAATCACGAGGCCAGTTTGCATTCAAATTGCTCGCGAGAAAGTTGGCAATCTGCAAAATAAGGAAATTTCAGTTGGATTATGCAAACAGAAGTAGAGATCACAAAAATATCCGAATAAAACTCAATATCCGTGTAAAAGTGATAAAAGAATGCACCACGAAAGATAAATTGATTTAGGCAAATGATCAGCATAAAAATTGAAACATACTTTAGCCCTCAAGGCACGAAGTGATCCATCTGTATCAGTGACATTGTCCAGACAATGAAGAGCAACTTTGAGAAGGTCGGGCACACAAGCCTGGACATTTGGCGACAAATTATTGAAGATATCAGTGGAAACATCTGATGCCCTTGGATCCAAAGGAAGAAACGGGAGTTTGGCAACTTCCCTCAACGCATCTAATTGATTTCCTGTATTCGCCAGCTTGTGAATAGATAAGATGGCCTCGAGCTGTCTAAGCACAATTTGTTGCTCCATAACATTTGCTCTCTCTTGAGGACTGCATAATTGAATGACATGGCATCTTAGTCAATAATGTAATTCAGAAATGAAGAAAAATCATCTGAATAGAAAATTTTAGGAATTCAATGTGATGTATTCTAGACAATCATAGATAACAACACTTCTGCATAAATCAGGTCAGACATTAACATATCAGAAAAAAGAATTTACATTTTCAAAACCTATCTTATTAAGCACAACATAATGTTCACGGTATTTCTGCAGGTTTCAAAAATATTTACAAAAACAACAATTTTCAGATGAATCTCTAGGGAACCCTGCCCAATTTCTTCCTTGAGCATTCTCTAAAACTAGTAAACCTCCTCACAATTATGAAATAGGCTGTTTGGAGCGAGCTATTGACACTGTTAAATTCGCTAACAACATTAACTCAAACCTTTTAGTTTCATAACCAAATAACTTCCACGTGATTTACAAAGTTGGCTAATTGCACCCTTGTGTTTCTTTCAACGTTTGCTTTGGTTTTTACCCCCACTGCAAGAGTCCGCTTAGCATTTTAATCAAAGAGGAATCATCAAGAGTTTAGTCAGCCGCATTTTCACAACCATAAGATTTAGCAATATCAAAAGTTACTGGAGCCAACTAATATTTCAACAAAGAAAGTGATCAAGTCAGTGAAAAAGTACTATCTAGTAGATAAATTATAATTTAAAGGAAACAGATACAGTATATATTGAAAGAAACCTTATTTCAGGGTAATATTTGAATGTCTCCAAAATCTCGTTTCCAGAGTGAATAAGCCCAGTAATCCGGCTTTCACCATCCAATCGACCACGTGACAGTGAACAAATGGCTTCAGCGAGGCACTTGTTTATTGTATCCAAAGCAGCAGAAAATGCCCCGATTCTTTTCTGAATTTCTATGGACTAAGTTTTTATGTTCAAGAATACAAAAGTAATCAGAAGGGTTAGTAAACTCAGAACAATAAAATTCTAATGATTTAAAGTTGGCGAGAGGAAACATAAAGAAGTAACATTATTAAAGAATAATACTATCAATAATATAAGTGTCAAATTTTGGTGAGCCATTACTTTGTCATACAAGCCGACATCCTGACAGTGCCGAGCAGCTTCAAGCAGAAACTGCTGTCTTGTGTTCCAATCAGTCAAAAATCTTCCCAAATGACCTTCTCCAGCACCTCTTGGGCCAAGTAAGAGATCAATACCACCATCATGCAACAGAAGCTCTGCAAGGAGTTGTTTTAACATCAAGATCCTCTGCCTTTGCTGATCAACACTGCCTCTACCCATCCATGATAATTGTCCACCACCCACTGCTGCAGCAGCTTGTACATAATATTCAAGTGCCATTGACAGGTCATCAGAGCGCAGATAGACAGTTCCATATTGTCTAATTATACTAGATGCCTCTGCAGAAGCATCCATCACCCCTAGTTTTTGCCCTGAACTAGAGCCTTCAGAAAGGATCCCATGGTCTGCAAACACAATTGCCATATGGACACCATCAATGTTATATGCTTCACCTCCCATATCTTTGGACAGATAGAGAACTGCCGGAAGCAGCTGAATGCTTAAAAGCAAAATATATGGATACACCAGAGGGTCCTTTCCGTTCTTCGTATAATACGATGGCTCAAACTTATTTAAGTAAGCCTGCAAATCATCCAAGCTGTAGGGTGATATTCCATCATTTAGGACAACAGAAGAAGACGATCCACTTGAGCAGTCGCGTATAGCTGACAATTTAAACCACAAAAAATCCTCTATGGTACTAAAGATTGTAGGCAGTTCTCTAAGTATCCGGTCTATGTGTCGGCGAGAACCAGATATTATGGCATATAGGAGTAACTTTTTCTTGTCATATGAAGCTCGACCTACTCGGTCCCCCATCCTTAACATTTTGTCACATTCTTCAGAAGCAGCAGCTGCGGTTTCTACTGATACCATACCTCCAGTAGTTATCCACTCATTGAGCTATCAAGATATGGAGAAAATAGAATTAAGAAAAAGAAGAAGGGGTACAATCCTGAAGAAGTAAGCAACTTAATCAGTGCATACCAGAGGAGCAAATTGCAGTGACACGCGAGATGTCCGTGAAACCTCTCTTGCATCACTATGATACCCAGTTCTCAGGCAAAAGTATATCTGTTACCAAAAATGGAGGAAAAAGGTTTTTGAGACAAATCTTAACAAATAATTGAACATGAATTGCTTCCAGTTGGTCACAAAATTTTAACCTACAACGAAGATGCTTTCTAGAACAGCTTTTGTTTGGAATATTACTAATAAAGTAACGTATGGAAGCGAGTTTTTTTCTTCTATCTCTCGATCTTTTTAGCATAGTTAATTAACATGAGAAGATAAGACATCACATATCTAAGTTATGTTAAAGACATGTGGCTCTATCTATCAACTTAAAACTTTTTAAATCAAGTAATTCAACATGGTATTAGCAAGCAAAGGTCTTGGGCTCAAGTCATGTTGCCACCCATTTAATTGAATTGTGAGCGTGCTTGGCTTCAATGAGAAAGAAATTAACCATGCCTACAAGTGAGAAACTATGTTACCAATATTTAAATGATATAACGTGATCCTATCTAGCAGTTTAATCTATTAGATCATGTGTCATATAGAAGATACTGAAGCATTTCACAGTCAAACCATATACAAGAAACTGAAGTTTAATGAAATTGAAATGTAAAAGTGATTGAAAATAGGACTTCCACACGTTTATAATTCAATCAAGACTAACGAAATACACTGATGTATAAGATTACGTTAATTTTTAAGGCCTTGTCCAGGGTAGGCCTAAGAAACATCTATAGATTCTAAACAATCAGAAAAAAGTATCAAACCTGTTGCCAAGTGGTATCGACAGGAGGCTGTCGACGGGCATCAGCTGCATCAAAGTCGAGAACACCATAATCCCTTAAACGAATCTGTAAAATACAAAATAGTAATGACAAATTAGCAATCTTTTTGCAACTTGCATATTCCCTAAGAAACATCTGAAATGCAGTAAATCTGACAAACCCGAAGGAAGGCACGGATTCTTTGCAATTTTCCACCAGCCCCACCAAGAGCAGCCTACATTATCAGCACATAAACGTGATGAATGTGACTTAAAAATACAGTGAAGTTCTTTCATTACAAAGTGCAGAAATAAGAGATGGATACATTTGGGAAACATCCAAAACTACTTCAAAAGGCAAAAGGTCGCAAACATATTCCTTTTTTTACAGTCAATAAGTAAATAATCTAACAAGCCATATTACTATATACGTGAGCACCGAGTAGCTTGGCAGAAATAAAATTTTAAGAAGCAATTAGTAATAAAAGGAAACATAAACAGTAAGAAATACACCTGTGCAGGATGACCATGAATAGTATCCATCACGTATTTTTCATGTCCCCATTCAAGGTGACGCCTTGCTCCCATCACTAAAGACATTTTCTTGGGAACATTCAATTGAGCATTTGAATCCTCGCCCATTAATGTCTGTCAGTCTTTCAATTTATCAGCAACAAAATTATGTAACATTTTTTTATAAAGAGAGCTGTGACTCCTATGGAGAAAAGAAATGACATTTCGCATCAAAAAATAAATTAGTGAAATAGTGGCACTATACCAAAATAAGATGCCATATCTTCTGCATGCTAACGGATTTTGCACCAGATGTGTCAATGTTCAGACTTTCGTATGCATGCTTGAAAGCTGAAGCAGGCTGCCGATAGTGGACAATCAGTTAATACGACATGAATCGTGATTTACTTGCGAATGAACCAAGTCGAACTAATAAGAAAAGGAATGCAGTACAGCCATAAATCAGACAAACTGCACAAGAATCTACTGAAAAAATATATAAAAATGAGGGAATATTTGGTGCAAAAGAAAATAGTAGAAGAGTCAAAACTTCTGATAGGAAACACAGAACCACCAAAACCACACATCATATCAAGCTTGAAATCTTATATGTATTATTGAGATGACTAGTATTTAGTCTCGAGTAACATCAGGCATTGAGCTCTTACTTTAAAGGGTAACCCACGCTCTCTTGCACTGTTAAGATTCTTCACAACTTCAGCATATGCTGCAGCTTTGCTCTCAAGAATGGATTTATTAGCCAAAGGTGCAAGCTCCATGCCAGATGGACCAGATGAAACCTGACGACTAGAAGTTGTTGGAACTATTTGGCCCTGGCGAATAATCCCACTGCTCGATTCACTGATATTTGTTCGAGGTAATGTCGATATTCGGCATAGGCTCTGAAGGAAGTCCCGCTTTTCCTTTTGCCAATCTTCCTGAGAAAACCAGTTTAACATGGAAACAAGAGTTAAGTTACAACACAAGTCTTCAACATCAGATAGTTTAGTGAACATTCTAGAGCAAAATCAATAATGACCATAGTAGTAAACATCAAAGTTCAGGGCATGTTTCATAGCTAGAAATGTATTTCTAACTTTTCATTTTCGTAGTTCTTGTTGGTACATATAAGAGGGGGAGAAAGCCCATTCCTCACCATGGTCTTTCCAGTAAAGTCCTGGAGATCTGAATCCTCTTTTGAGTTAAGGAATACCTTTTAGAGGACAACCTAGAAACTAACAATCCCACAATCCCCACCACAAATTATAAAAAAATAAATAAATAAAAAATTGAAGGGAAAAAGGATTAACCTCTGCCTCAGCCACAACCACCACCCACGTCAACCCACCCCAAAATCCACTCTCCGCCTCAGATCAATGTCTGCAACCTCTCCAACTTATCCACCCTTGCAGCCAGCCAAACATCAGAACACATTCTCCACCATTTTGTTGTTCCATCACACCAGAACGTCACCAGCTTGCTAGGTGCCCCAGTTGGGAGAGTAAAATAAAGCAACAGGTTGTCTTTAATGCAAAGAGACAATGTTGAATCAGTTACTGAATCCCTAAATAGGTAGTCTGACATCTTGGTGATTAGTTTACTAAAGTTTAGATTTGGTGGATATGTACTTTTGACTGTTCTGTTGCTGTATTTCGAGTTCAATGATCCATTGCCAATAATTAAGATTGGAGATTGGCGGATTGTAAGGGGTGAGGAGAAACTGGCAGTTGATCTTTTTCCTTTCTCTGTCTAAAGCCAAATAAAAGAGCATTGGACCCACCAATCCTGGTGGAACCCCTTCCACATGGCACGGCCTTTCATTACATGTCTTCCAACGAACAAACAGGCATAACATGCGGAGAGCATGCAAGTGTAAAAGCTAATTAATAGTGAGGCACACTAACCTCTAAAACGGATAACATATAATCATCAAAACTTCTGAGGTTATCCTTCTGAGCTTCCTGAACAGCTGAGATCATTGCCATTTCATGGACCTGGTTGCATCAATTATAATATGACTTGATAAAGCAATTTTATACAGACCTTCCCAATTTTACCACCAGTGTCGTGGGGTAATTTATGAAAGTATTTTCAAATTCCAAGGTATATTAAGAAAAAGTGAAATACCTGCTGCAGATACTCTTCAACAGTTGTTGCCTCAGCGGGAAAAACGTCTTCATACGTTGTCTTTTAGATGAAAATGACAAATGGAAGGAACAAATGAAAAATATATATTTTTAACAATAGCAATCATTAATATCATATTAGAGAGAAAAAAAAAAAAAAATAAAAAAAAAAAAAAGGGAAAATTATGGAATAATTAAAAGAGTGAGAACAAAGTAGACTCCAATTTCATTTTCAAAATATATGATACTGCAAACCAAACATGCCTCAAATGCTCCTATTACACTTGTAGACTCTAAAGGCCGAGATGTAACTATAAGAATAGGTACTCATTTTTTCTTTTGCCTTACCGAATGCCAGATTTGATTTCCAATCATTTAGAATTGACCTAGCCTAGATATATTAAGTCTAGACGAAATCAGTAAAATTCACATAACTTCGAAGTGAGACTTCAGTAATACCATTATTGAAGCATCTCCAACAATGCTCTTTACATTAAAGAGCAACTTGAAGAATATTTTAAAAAAAAAAAAAGAAGAAGGAAAAAGAGTTAAAGTTTTTATACAATTCAATAACACTCATTTAATAATTATATTGATTTTTTCAAATGAGAAATTATGACTCAACATTTTCTATCATTTCTTTTGTCTAGCTTCCCTCATTTTTATTTTATCATTTCCTCTCTATTTTGAGGTGTATGGGAAATTGCAAAATAGTAAATGAAAGCACTTGAAGCTTTATATATAGAGTGGATTTTTCTCTCCAAATCAAATCCACTATATTTTAATTTTCAAAAATAGTTTGTTGGACTTCT
Organism: Fraxinus baroniana; assembly: GCA_903798355.1. NCBI lineage: Eukaryota > Viridiplantae > Streptophyta > Magnoliopsida > Lamiales > Oleaceae > Fraxinus > Fraxinus baroniana. Next base: position 2,621 of record CAIGRO010155605.1, on the reverse strand, counting down.
TAAAATAAGGATCGACTCCCTATAATTAAGAGATTGGGACTCGCAAAGAGCCTATTGGATATGTTCTTTTAATAGATAGAGTCCATCTCAAACGTTTTAGTGAAAAAATAAAAATAGAACATAAATAAATATGTCAAATGGTTCGTCCAATATGTTTCAGTTTTTCTGCCATTCTTCGAATTACTAGCTTAGAAGCCACAAAGTTGGTGTAGAGTATACATACAGAACAATATGATATTTAATTAGTTATAAATTAGTTATTATCAACAAATTTTTTTTTCCCAGGAATCAACTTCCAACTCCCACATCAACTACTTTCTATTAATTAAAAGTTTCTTTCAAAAGTTTTTTATGGTATTAACTTTTGGATAAAATAATCTTGTGTTGGGGTGTACATATATATACAGGTTCTACATTTTTGTTCATTCCATAGAACTCGTAACATAATGTAGAAGTCATGACGACACTTTCAGGAAACCATTGCATTACAACTAGACAAGCTCTTTTGACAAGTCTTCACCTAAGAATGCTACAAGCATGTATCCTGTCGAAAGCTTTTCTATGTTTATGGTAAAGATTTGAAGTGTAAATTTTTAAGAACTAAATAAGGTACGATCATATATGTATTCCATTCAAGAATCATCGTGAACATGAGAATAGTTAAACTAAAGAACATATTTTTTGAATATTACCCAACGTATAAGCTAATTGATTGTGCACCTTCTGTTATACCACGTGCAATAAGGAGATCCGTTGTTTACTAGAAGTGATATGAAACTTTATGCTAATTAATATATCTTATTACTGAAAACTTTCTGTCCCCAGCATTACTTCAAGGGGCCAGCCGTAAATCTCTTTGCTTTCCAATATCTTCAGCCAAAAAGCTCAAATAATTATCCAAATGATTGACGCAAGGAAATGTGAGCCTAAACTTAAATATTTTTAACATTACTTTTAAGATATTAAAAGGCACATTACTGTTTAACACTTTTAAGATATTTGACATTTTCAAGACACCTGAGAGAAATAAGCATGCATAATTAACATTTTAAACATGAATAATTAACACTTTCAGGACGGCTGAGTGAATTTAAAAAAGTAATCATCATTTAGTACAAGTGTTCAGTTGAGAGGAGAAATGTAACCTTCAATTCAAAGGACTTAAGATCACGTGCAAGTTGTTCTGCATTGATTCCCTCTCGAGCTAAAAGCCTACAAATTCAAAGAACTTTTCTCAAAATTGGAAAGGAAGAGAGTAAACAAAAGATATAAAATAATAAAATTTAATTTACTTTGCAACAGTAATCATGCTACTAAAATATATCGAAAGAACCACTACAAATCACACATGAGAACTGCACCAATCATAACAATTTTCTTAGCAAGCAAACAAAGCATAAATCAAGATCAGCTTGAAATTTGCAAATTAATGAATTCTCAAATACATAAACAAACGAGGATAAAATATATGAATATGTATTTTTTATAACTGAATTACCTAGTAGCCGCAATAGATTGAGATGGAGCTTCAGTTCGTAGAGTTTTTGCCTTGAGCTTCTTTGACAAGGACTCCAATTGATCCAAATTCCTCTAATTGCCCACAATAAATCATTCAAAACATAAAAAAATCACTTCCACAATATATAAATGGCGAGAAAAATGTAGCAAACCAACATTCAACATCGTCAGTTTCACATTTAAATAATAAGAAGGAAAATTAAAAAATGGCAAGTTGCTTTATTCTTTGACAAGGACTACAATTTATCCAAATTCCTCTAATTTCAGACCAATAAATCATTCAAACATCAAATCAATTCATTTTCACAATAACAAACCAAACTTCGACATTGCTAGTTCCATAGTTAACTAATAGAAAAGCAAATTAAAAAAATGGCAATTAGCTTTATTAGTTTCTTCAGAAATTTCAATTTTCCCTTGTTTCAATTTTCGAATTGATACCTGGAGAGGAGGGAACTGAGCAGAAGGAGTGGCTTGTTCGAGAAGCTTCGAAGAAGAATGCAGAAGATCCGACCATCCACCTATGTCTGAATCATTCGCCATTGTTCCGTCCGTTTTACAGTCTACACTGTGCAGCGCGAAAGCAATTGTATGTATAACTTGTATATAACGTAGAGAAGGAGGGGAAGAAAAGGAGGGTTTATGGAGCTAAAAAGCCCTAATTTGAACGGTAAAGTTTTTTACTTTGTGATTGTCTGTGACGCAGCCCTGCTCTCTCTTCGATTGTAAAATTAAAATTTAATTTTAATTTTAATTTTAATTATATTTTTAATAATAAGCTTCTTTTTTCATTTATAAGAGCTCCAAAAAATTATCTCAATTCAAAATACTCTCTATTAGGGCTGGACAAAATTCTCGAATCGAATCGAATCGAACCGAATTGAGCGATTTTTCATAAGTTAAATACTCGAACGGGTATTCGAATCGAGAACCGATGGGTTTCGGTCGGTTCTCGATTCTAGACCGATAATCGAAGAACCGAATGAGAATTGAATTTTTTTTTAATAAACAAATTACCAAATTAATTAAAGAAACCAACTAAGTCCAATCAAATTTATTTTTTTGTTAGCCCAGTTGCCCAATGGGAAAAATTTAAAAGTAAG
>CAIGRO010155587.1:0-14029 GCA_903798355.1 Fraxinus baroniana | reverse complement strand
CTTCATTTGACATACCGTAACACTCCCGCAAAAGTAAGACAAAAATAAGAAAAATCGTTTATATATTTTGGAACTGCCTACTTCGACGAGTGGTATATTTTGCTACGGTTGGCCGTTTTGCATGTCGTTAGTAAGGGGAGAAAGTAGGTCGTGGGCACTTTGAAATGGCATTAAGAATACAATATTTCGACTTCGTTTGACATACCGTAACACTCCCGTAAAAGTAAGACAAAAATAAGAAAAATCGTTTATATATTTTGGAACGGCTTACTTTGACGAGTGGTAACTTTTGCTTCGGTTGGCCGTTTTGCACGCCGTTAGTGAGGGGAGAAAGTAGGTCGTGAGCACTTTGAAATGACATTAAGAATGCAATATTTCTATTTCGTTTGACATACAGTAACACTCCCGTAGAAGTAAGACAAAAATAAGAAAAATCGTTTATATATTTTGGAACGGCTTACTTTGACGAGTGGTAACTTTTTCTACGGTTGGCCATTTCGCACGCCATTAGTGAGGGGAGAAAGTAGGTCGTAAGCACTTTGAAATGACATTAAGAATGTAATATTTTGATTTCATTTGACATATCATAACACTTCCGCAAGAGTAAGACAAAAATAAGAAAAAATATTTGAAAGATCAAAAGAAAAAAAAAATTAAAACAAAAAAAAGGTTGTCAACGCTGCGCTGACAACCACATAAAAGGGCTTTGCCTTGCATTTCATGCAAGGCAAAGCGTACATCCTTCTCCTACGCTCCAAGCGCAGGAGAACATGACTGTTTATAAGGATTACTTCCTAGGCTAACCATTTGGTCAAATTCTTCTTTCTTTTCTGTTTTATATGCTTCACACATAACTTTAGTTCTTTCTTTTAAAAATGTTTCTAAATATCTATACATATTTAAAGGTTCCATTTCTTGAGAATTTCTAATATAAGGACCTATAATAGTTTTTTTCCAAACATCTATGACATTAGTCCATGTCTGTGGGTCATGTTTAAAATTTGTGCTATAGAAGCTGCTTGAAATTCTATTTTACTTTCTAATGGTCTCTCTCTTCCCTTGGCTATATATTTTTGATTTTATGGGGGATCATTATATTTATTATAAGTTGATCTTAGAGGAAATCCTTCTCCATAGATGATTGTCTCATGTTTTGTAGTCCTATCAAAAGGGTTTCATCAAAAGCCCTATAAGTAGTTTCGTCTTACATTAAGTCCTTAAAATTTGTAATATGTGTCTTATTATTGAATTCTTCTTCAATAATTCCTATTCTTATGTTTTGTTTCATAATATAAATATTCTGTTTCTTTTAGTTGTTTTTTGAGATACATTTGATTTTCTAATTCTAATAATTCTTGTTTATCAATTATTATTCCTAGCTCTTTTGAAAAAATTAGCTTATCATTATTTATTTCTACTAATTCTATATGTAAATTTTCTTGGTATGGTTCTTCTTCCTCTTCTTCAGGTTATTTTTGTACTTGATTATCATCTAAAAATCTTAAACTTGTTCTTCCATGAACATCTTTGTAAGTTAATGATTCTCTTGGTGCAATAGTTTTTTCTTGATCTTCTAAAATTTTATCCACATCCCATTATAATCCTGCTAATTGTTCTGGTGGATATTCTTTTGATTTTACCATATTAATTCCTTTACTAATTAAATTTACTACTTTATCTACATAAATTTTATATTTTGTCTGGGAGTTAATGGAACATCTTCCTAGAAATCCTATATGGATTAACAAATTATCTCCACTTTCCACATCTTCATATCATTTAGTCTAGATTTCTATTTTTATTTTTTCTTAAAAATCTTTTATAGTTATTAAAAAGTCTGGATTACAATATATTATTCCATTATTACTGTTAATATCTACTTCCATACTAGCAATCTGGTTTTTATCTATATTATTAAACCTTTCATCATAAATAGTAAATAATGTTTTACATCCTAAATTTTTTCTCATTAATCCTTTAATTCCTATAACTATCAATCCTAAACGGATAAATCTACAATTTCTTTTTCTTAATTCTTTTTTAGAGTCTTCTGATATTAAATTCAATTTTCTAACTTGATTTCCTATACATTGAATTGAAACTTCTCTATTATGTCTAAAAAACTGTGTTCTTGACTCAAAAATTCCTTTATTATATAAAACATCTGGATTGAGTAACCTTAAACCATGTGTTTGGAATCTCATTTAATCTTCTTGTGGATTTAAAATTTCTTCCATATTTTGGTCTTGTTGTTCTACCCTATTCAATATTCTGTCTAATAAGCTTCTATTTATTCCTGAAGTATTTGATCTAGATGGCTCTTCATTAATTGTTCTAGATCTTCCTAAGAATGGTGTTGACAAACTCATCTTGGAGATTAAGTCTCTTGGTAATCTTCTAGTTATTTTTTCTTTTCCTATTTTTTCAACGTTTAAATTTCCTAATCTTCTTGTCAATAATTTCAAATCACTTTCTAAATTAGACGTTGTTAAGGTTGAAATTCTTAATTTATCTAAAGTGTCGATTTTCTTATGTATTGATATGAATAATGCAATTATTAATTATTCTGCTTAATAAGGATAGATTCTCAAGTTTTGAGGGAAGAAAAATTTGTAAGTCCTTCTGTTTCTTTGTGAAAATTTTTACAAAATTCTAGTACTTTTAAATAATTTCTGTCTTTTACAAAACGTTCGGTCATTAACTAAGAATTATATATATTTTTTAATCTTTTACTAATTTTTTTGTTTTAGTTATTATTTTTTTTATTTCTATTTCTATTTCTATTTCTTTAGGTTTATTAAAGTCTAAAATTCGTTTTAATTCTAAAAAATCTATCTTTGTAGATGTTTTTTCTGTTTTTGATTTTTTTATATCTAAAATGGTACAATTTTGATCTTTAATATAATCTAAACTTTCTTTAATATTTTTTAACTCTGAATTCTTTACTTTAAAATGATCTAAGATTATTTCTAAAGTTTTACTAGATCTCTTATTTTCTAATTCTAGATTTCTAGACATTTATAATTATGTCTATAATAAGATTTGGACTTGGATCTTCTGAAAATAAACTATGTAGTTTATGCTTAGATTCTAAGGTGCAATTTATATTGTTATTATCTAATGTTTTAACTTTTCTATAAGTCGTGCTTAATTCTAAGTCTAAATATTCTAACTCTTTTCTTTTATCTATGGCTTTGATACCAAATAAAGTTTTGGGCAAACGGAAGTAAATTCTAATTATTCTATTATATGTCTTCTGGTTAACCTATTACTGAACAATCTTAAATAAAATCTAATTGTAAAAATATATAAAGATTTTTTAATTTCTTTAGCAATTCTGTTTGACAAAGGTCTTCTCATAAAAACTTAATATAACTTTGATCCTACTTGATACTCTTCTTAGTTTTCTGCAAATCTTTTAAATGCTCAAATCATGTTGTAACCATTTTTTTGTTATGTTTGTGAGGTGAATTGGAGAATATAAACCATATTTATAACTCCACATATAGTATCTTTTTGTGTAATTTAGACACAATATTTTAAATATTGTATAATTTTATCAAGTCTCTTCCACCGTATTGTACGAATATATCAAACAGCAAATCATTATTCACTTTAGTAAATTTGGTTCACGAATCAGGAATATCACGATAAATGTATGAGATACATGATCTCGATGCAGAAATTATTGCAATTTGTTTTCTTTAACACGTAACATATGAAAATTTAAAACCAAGAGAATAAACAAAAAAGGTACCTAGTAAAAATAAATTCAATTGAAACTTCAAAGCTAAATGAATTTGAATAATGCTATTTATAAATAGCATTACTTAATGAATTTATACGAAGTAAGAATTAGTCAGAGTGTCCTCAACCCAGAATTTAATGATTTTTTTTTAATATTTATGATAGAATTTCACATTTTAGAAAATTCATAATTTTGTCATTTAAAATACCTACTTTCATCTAAATAAACAAACAAATAAATATCATAAAATTAAATCAGTTCAATATCAAATAAAAATAGTTTTCATTATAGTGTCGAGTATTACATACAAGTAGCATGCACTAAATGAGAATAAAAATTCCTGTTCATAATAAAATTTTGATCCCAAATTCAATAAACACGATTCTACTTATTTTTCTCCCATAAGAATGAGAATTTGAAAGTGAAATATTTTATTTATATTTATTATTTAAGTATGTACATATTTCTATTAGGGAAGCATTCAATGGACAAAGGTGTCACGTGTTTTCTATAACGTGTTTTATATCGCAAATGTACAATGTCAAGTTTTGTAATATAATAATGAAGTAAAAGTATCGAACCCACATGAATTGTAATTTAATTCTTAATAAGTACTATATTTATTTCAGTTTTTAATTTATCTAGAAAATCGAATCTAAAGTCAATATTTCTATACTAAATTAACGTGGATGTGTGATACTTCAAGTAAAATAAGGCAAATTATAGGAGAGTTATCAATGTGAGAAGGCTTAGGAATTGATTTCACCTCACTATCAACGATGTTTTCAACTACTATAGTTACTTCTATCAATTTTTCCTAAATTTTATAGACAAGAATCTTAGATTAATTCCATTCCCTCTCTCTCTCGAGTGCTGAATAAAACCTACTTCTATATCTTGATTTCAATATCTCTATTCCGAATTAAAACTATAGAAATTATCATGCACATGGTTCTTAAATGGTATAAGCCTAAAAAATTTATATTTTCTCTCGAAACCTACAAAATCAGGGTTATGTTATTCTTAGATCACGTCCAAATCTCACTCTCTCGAGTACCAAAATTTAAGGCATCAAATCATTCAATTATTGATCATAATTGAAAGCACTGCACAAGAATCAACACAAATAATTTAACGGAAAAAATCAAAAGAAATAATTATATTAGAATCCAAACATGTCTCAATTTTAGTTACATCAAACTCTAGATAATAAAAGTAGTTCATGAATACAAGAAACGACATATTAAAATCTGAGATAAAGAACATGGAGAAGAAAACAATAAGAAAAACCGTTTTGCCGCATGAATTCTTCTCCAAATTGTTTTCCTTTTTGCTCTCAATAATTCATCTTCTTCCTTGCCTCCTAAGCCGCCTTCCTCTTTCTAACTGGGTCTTCAAATTTGTATTTATAGTCTCTTAAAGTAACAAGACGGATTGGAGTTAGACTGGGCAGAAAAATTTACAAAAATCACGCCTTTTTTTATTCTCGGGTGGCGGCACCAGTAGTTCTGCTTGTTTTTTTTTTCTCTGGCGGGGCACCACGACACCCCAGATTTCTGTTGATTTTGGGGACTTTCTTGGACGATGTGGCGCCTGTTAATTCCTTCATTGATTTGCTTTCCTTTTTTGACTCTTTTCCATTTGATTTTTCTTTTTCTTTTATCATCTTCAAGTCCACTTCTATGATCAACACTTGGCTCCATCCCAAGCTCTATAATACGTCATTTTCTCCAAATTACCTAAACTACAAAACAATATGAACAAACACATCAAAACGCTCAAAGTGCTCAAGAACAAGCTGAAAACTATGTTTTAAAAGTATTAGTTCAATGAGAATTACAATCATCAAAAGGTATTTGTGACTCTTTTTGAAAAGGATTTCAAACGCGTTTCTTGACCTAATTTTGATCTTTAAGTAGGGAACATTGGCAATTAATGAAGATATCTCTCATACCTCTCATTTTAATTCATATCATAAAATCTTACAAGGAAAAGGGATAGGGGTAGATTCATCACAAATGGCAGAGAATAACAAGTCTAGCTAGAAGATTGAATAAAAAAACATCAAAAAACTTGAAAATTTACAGCTTGGAATTGAAGATCAAGAACAAGAAATATATTTCATATTTTTTGTATTCATATACATTTTTGATGATGATTTTTCAATCTTTTTGTTGTTTTATAATTAGTAATTTGCTAAGCTAGATTTTCTTTGAGATGAGGATGAAATATTTTGTTGATTATTTTTAATTCAAAGATCAAGTAGTTTAGTTAATTTGTGTTCTTGATTATCTTTGTATCTTTGTTGAATTTTATAAATACTTTATCATCGGTTAGATAATTATTTGTTTGTTATGTTCTCGAAAAGTTCACAATAGGTTTAGAATTTTGCAAGAAATATGCGGGTAATAGATGTTAGGAATAACATGTATGTCATGTGCAATCATCTCGATAATCGTGTGCATTATGCATTAGTTTGATTACAATTTTAGAATAGGAATATAATTGATCATGCTGAAAATATGTTTAACTTACATCGGGAGAGATACTTAGATAAAATTGAATTATCAATTGTCAAGATACATAATTAACACTAAATTACATTGGTCAAGAATTGAAACTAGGATAATAATAGGTGGATTCGGAATTCCAGCACATAATTCCCATATTAATTCAAAAATGTTGTAAATTGTATGTTTATTAGAGAATGATCATTATACTCGTGCACCCATAGTTATTATGAGTTATGACTATTATATCCTTTGCGCCCTAATTCTCTTCCTGATCAATATGGGCATTTGATTTTCAATAAAATACACACAACTATATTGATTTCTATTATTTCTTCTCTTTTTTATGTCTAGTGCATAACAAAAACCAACTTTAGATAATTATTAGAATAATTTAGAAATAATCAATCGATCTCTTTTCTATTACGGTTACATTCGAGTTTGATAGCGAATTAATGCTATTCAATTTAAAATTTAATCCTCATGGAACTATACTTTTACTCACTACATTTATTTGTTAATGATCTGTATGCTTGCGAGATTTTATCGAACAAAACGTTTACCATTTTACTTTGATAACTAGCTCACCACAAAACATAAGTATAGTTGTTGTGCTTCGGTTCATAGTTGTTGTAACTAGCATTTTACTTGTCCAAGTTAGAGCATGTTGTTGTGCTTTGGTTCTTGTGCGCGAAGTTGACTACCACCAATGGCATGCTTCATTAACCAACATGAATTCTACACATAATACTTTTTGAGCACATGTACATGAAAGATGTTTGAAGATCCACTCCATTCCTCTTATCCATTATTCAGCTACTAGCGGGTCTACCTTGCCATCAAAGGTTGGGGGTTTATAATGGTGGAACTGTTCAACGATGGAGCTGATGTTGCTGTGCTTGTTGTCTACTCAGATCTTGTACAGCTCTCAACAAATCCCTAATAATTGTAGCTTGATTCATTGTTGTCTCGACATTTTCTTAACATAAATAATTTTTTTTAAAATATTATATAACAAAAAAAAATGTATAATCTCAATAATATAAATCTTTACTGGAAAAAATAAAATATTCTTCAAACGTAACATTTTGTTTTCTGAAACGAATATAAAAAAATTCATAAACAACAAAACTATCTATCCCTAATTTATATTAGCCGTGGGAGTTTTTTATGGTTGAGTCTCATCATCCAAAGTAATGCATGACTAGGGTTTAGAATCCATAACCAAATCGATGAAGTCCTGTGGTTCGAATTCTTGCTAGGGGTCCTTCTCTTACTCTGGTTTGAGTTCCTCCTCAGGTTCTGATTCAAGCTCCTCCTCTAGGCCCTTCTCCTTGGAGTCTAATTCAGGCTTTGGCTCAGGGTCAAGTACAGGCTCAAGCACGTGATCTTGTTGTATGTGGCTCCATAAGATTATGATATCCTCACAGTATCCCTTAAAATTAATCATGTCCCAATCTTCATGTAGATATAGCTCATAATCTATATATGTCACGAAGTAAGTCACATTTCTTTGTTGAGGTCGCATAGTACTTATAAGATGGTATATCGAAAGGATAGTCCCTTCATAAAATTCAAAGGATCTTGCTTGCTCCGACTTAATTAGAAAATCTGCAACATGTTCAACAAATGTTCGTTTCCATCCGACTTCGTAATTTATGTAGTTCTCGATAGCAGTTTGAGCACGTTGTAGGTATGTTGGGCTATTCCTAGTCATCCTAGTTGTTTTCCAAGTCCTAATCATGTGACAAGTATAAATTCAATTATGCTTAATTTTTGAGTGACGGTTTATTTCATTCAATGCTCGCATAAACAATATTAAAAAACAATTTCAACTAATGAGGCGAGCTAAACATACTTGTACATTTTATAACATGAAGTAAGATAACTCATATCATGCTAAAAAGAAAATATATTTCATTTCATACATGGGATCAATTGGAATGTGGTCGAATAGTGAGAACCACTTGCCAATGATTTTTTATAACATTTTACGTTTAAAATTTAAAATTTTTTATATTATCCTTAAATTCCTAAAATTTGTGAAAATAATAGGATTTTCTCGAAATAAAAGTTTCTAAAAAATAGAATATTCTTAAATTTGAGAGGTTTGAATTATTTTTTTTCATCCTGTTAATTTTAATAACATACAGAAAAAGGTTTCCAGATGAGGAGTGGTCACAAGCGAACCACTTAAATCCTAAGTTATTCTTAGACAATTTAAGTCTTTTTGACAAAGTCTTTCATTCTTGCTAATATGCAAATCAAGAAAATTCAAACAATACGTGGAACTTGAGATCTCTTAAAATATAAATTTTCTAATTGGTAAATTTTAAAACATCACCCGAAGGCTAGAACTAAACACAAAAACATGTAGAATCATAATTTGAAGTTGAGTTTAAAACTATTATTTAATTAGTTAAATCAATTATTAATACCAATCCTTTAACAAAAAAAGAGAATTTATAATTTTTTTTTATAATAACACTATGAACAATGACATGCACTGTTCGACATTGTTCACATGAACAGTGCAATAGAAAACTTTTTTTTTTTTAACACACAATCTGCCATTTGTTTTTTGAAATTACAAAGTCTACAAGAAAAACCTTTACTTTGATACCAAACTATAACAACCCAAAATTTCATGAACAATGAATTGTTACCAAAAATTCAGTTTTCTTTACGTTAAAAGCGGAAATGATACAAATAAAAATATAACTTATTTTTAACAATAAATATCAACTAAAACATGGAATCTAAGTTTCTAAAACGTGTCTTTGAATAAATATAATCAGTTTATTAATTAAAACTAACCAATAAACTGAGAGTTAAAAAAAAAAAACACTTAATGTTTTTATTTCTTCAAATCCTCTTGACAATATGTATCACCATCCTGCCCCGATCAAACTTGTAAAAATTTGTGAGAGTGAGCATTTAAAAATATCTAGTAAGATACACGCAATTTCCATATACAATTATACAACAATAAAATAAACACTTCATACCACCATTCTCTTATGGAGTATATCGGTTACCAAGCGAAACATCCATCTTAGATTATCTTTAATTCTCGAAAGACATCACATTTCTTAATAAATAACCCGGAGGTCCACTGATAATTCATGCATAAATTACTGAATATAAAAGCATAAGAAAATGAATTACTCACACAAAAATATCTTACATCGTTTAATGAAAGGGTGTAAAATAATGCATGTGAAAACCATTTTCTTATGTTTCTCTTTCTTTGCCTTGACTCTCTCAAACCGTGTCTATGAATAAATTTTTTTGTGGTGAAAATTTCTTGACTTTAAGGGTATTTATAGTGAAAATAAATATTTACAAATTGAGTTTCAGTGCAATAATAATACAAAAGCCGTGTACCACTATCACCACAAATTGGATAAGAATGGGTTCAAATGGTAGAGTTAGTAGTATATTCTACTATTAATTTTTTGGTACAATCATCCTATTGAAAATAGGACACATGACCAACATGGGCTTGGTTTCAAAAAGTGACATTTGATTGTACTACACTGTTGATTTCATATCAAATAAAATCACGTGTGGTAGGAATTAAAAGATGAAAAGAATTTTACTTAATTAATATTGCAACCCCCCCCCCTCTATTAACCTATAATTCTTTTAATCGGACTTAATTTGATGTAGTCTAACCAAAATAACTTTTTCTCACGTTAAAGACTTCTAATATATTATGAGTTACAAAAAGAGTCCAATATTGATACACTTGTTTTCCCTTCATCAAAATCTAGTTATTTGGTCAAGAATAAAAATAAAACTAAACTATTTCACTTTAGTCCATCAACTTTCAAAAAAAAATCTAGATCAAAAATATTATTCCATAATTGTTTTTCGGGCCATTACTATCTCATCTTCTTAATAGAATTTTGTCCTCGAGATCACCCGCATTCGGGTCTTCTATTGGCAAATACTAAGTTAATGCAAAAGTCGAGCCTTTTCCTTTCTTGCTTATCCTCCTTCGAGGGGTCTTTTTTGCTATTTTTTTAGAAATACTAGTGGCTGCACGTGCAAGGCACGTGCAACGTTTTTATTTGAGTCTAGATTAGTATAAACATACCGTATTGATAAATTGTTACCATGTACTTGGTCTTATGATACATACAAGTTAAATTAAATAGTATCGCATATTTATAAAGTAGTGAGAAGCAATCTATGCTAATGGAATTTGACATATTGTAACGGTATGGATAAAATTTTATGAATTAGCTTTCATTTCAATAAGATAAGGACAACATGTGCATCTCTGCGATTATTTACACTTGCATGGGACTCGATATTAATTCATGTTGCAGATGCATTTATCATGAGAAAACATTCCTGGATTTCTAATCATTAACATATTTCCTTTTAAGAGCTTATTTGGTCATAAATAACATATTGATAAGTTAATAAACAGAGATACCTATGGTACAGAAAATAACATAGCACGAGTAATATTTCCATTAAGTGAAACCTCCACATTTAAGCTGGTGATGGATGAACATATGAGATTTTGAGAATATTACATCCTGCTGGTCCATGTGCAGGAGCCAAAAAAAAAAAGGCTACAAATTCACATCTACTATAGCCTTCAAAAAACTACTATTGTGACCAGTTGTGGTTCTTTGGTGCAAAATTATCCAACCACTTGATTGGACAAAAGATAATTTCAAACAAAAGAACTACGAAATGCCCTACTGCATTTTTTTGATGGATGCCTGCTTGTCTTCGTTGCTGGTGCGTTCGTCGGCTTTCTTGCTGGTAGGACTTGGGTCATTAGATTTATGGAAAAGTGACCTCTTCACGAGGAGATGAGATTGCAAGAAGTGATGCTGAATCTGCATTCACGAGAAGTTTTATAAATGTTGAATCCTTGTCAAATATGGTATTTCTAAAGTGATTTTCCTGCCAAGATCATTATATGCAGAGATTTCTCCGAAATGTGTGAGACTCTCATGCAAGCACAAAAAATAAACAAGTTCAAGATAACATACACAAGAGTCATGACAATAAGGGGTTCCTACATACAGTACCTTCAAATTATTGTCTTCTTCAATACACTCTTCCAACCCTGCAATTCCACCAAAAGTAATTAAACGATTCCTAAAGATTGTTATTTTTATCAACAAAATCAGGCATATTATATTCAGGGAAAAAATTAAGTTGTAACGAAGAAAATTTTTCAAAAAAAATGATGTAGCTCTACGTGCACAAATTTATAATGCATAAAATGAAGCTCGGGTGTGGGGAATGTGGTAACAACAGGTTTATGTAGTGATATACCTGACCTTGAACTCTAAAAGTATAAATTCCTTTATTCATCCTACATAAGTCAGTGTCATATTTTACGCCGAAGGACGTGAAAGCAAATGGTTATTGTAACTTCGACAAATAGTCTTAAATTGTAAGGCTTCAGGTGACGATGATGTGAACAAATCATACAAATCAGATGGTACAGTATTAAGGCATAATCTAATTTTCCATCAGTACAACAAAAAGTTTTAGGTTCTTTGCAGAATTTCTTTGCATTACAGTAATTATAAATCGTAGGCGATGGTAAAATGTAAGGTTCAATTGGAATTGCAGGTAACCTTAAGGTTGAAATACGTTCACTCTGTTCTTCAAGTTCAATTTCATTGTTAAATATACCTGTAGTGTCAGAACAAGATTCAGGACCGAGGACGATGGAGTAAGAAGCGAGTGCCTCAGTACCACACAAGACATCGTCACCAAAGTGTGAATCTACAATACATAGATTTTAATTAGCTTCATTTACAAGCACACATACAAAAACACACCATAAAGATCAAATTGTATTTAAAAAAAAATGTAGCTTCCAAGAACACATGATTTGGGAATAATAAGGTTCCATTAAAAAGGTAGAAATGAGATGAATAATTGAACCTAACATTCTTATGACACACGCCTTTATTTTATTTGATTTTCAAATGAAAACACATCAAATTGTTAAAAAGAAATTATTCATTTTTACACATTTTTCGCCGCCCGCATCCATAAAAATGAAAAGTAAAAATTGAGATAACACATTTTTTGTGAAAATATCTAATACTTCATGCTATATAGTGTAAAGAGAAATTCTACATTGAATTTAAATAACATGTACAATAACTACAACTCTATAAACTAATAAAAAGAACTCAGATAGGTGAGCATTTGTTTTCTAGCATAGAACAAATTTTGAAAAACTAAGAATTTGAATACAATATAAAATACTTTTAACTCCATAAAAATAATGAAAACAACTTAGATATGTGAGATTTTGTTTTTTTGTTTTTAACAGAGATTTTTTTTTGGGAAAACTAAGAAATTTTACATAATCAAAATTTGTCGACCATGAAGCTATTAGAAAACATGAACGACTTTTATGTGTGAAAAATAAAGAGTAATTGACCTTGTAATTGTGATGCACGTGAAGGAAAACCAATACACATTTCCTTGTTTCCTTTGAATTCCTTTCGCTTTGCATATGATTCTCTTCGTCTCTTATTTTGTATTTCTTTTTTGTTTGTCAGAAAAACTTTCTCAACTCCACCATCGTCGCAGTTATTGGAAACACATACCTGATGAGAATTAGACATTATCTACTAATGAAAAATGTTTTCAAACGTCAAAAGTAAAAACTCATTATCTGATGCAAGAGAACATAAATAAAAAGCATTAAAGCTCTCCATATCTAAAAGTATACATTGCATTCTCAAAAGGTCATAATTTGCAGCCGGATAGAAAGATTAAACCCTAGTCATTATGTCTGCCTTCCCTCCATTAAAGCACGGAAATCAAAATTAGTAAGAAGAGATACCTGCAGAGCTTTTTATGCTAGTTTAGAGGCATTTGTCACAAATGAAGCAAAAATAAAAAGTTAAAACCAAACACCCCTTCTTGTATAGCCAGAAAAGAAAATGCAAGAACAGAGTACACTTCTGGTCCATTCATTAATTAAAAACTGCTTGACATAACACATCTTAGAACATGCATGTGAACGTATTGTGTCTTACATAAGGGAAAATAATAAAAGAAAAGAGGAATATACACTTTCTTCTGCACACCATTGAGAGTGATTCATTAAGCACTAAAATAAAATAAACATGTTATAACTAACCATATCTTCGCATAAAATAGGTAATTGGCCTGCCGTTCAATGAAAATTAAAATTATTGTTGATTAGGCCAACTGAAGAGTTCTTAATAAAAGTTTTTTTTTTTTTTTTGACATCCAAACATGACAAAGACAACACTAAAAGCACATATAACTAACCATTTTTCTTCCCATATTTGTTCACTGACATTCCAACAGATGGATAAATAAGAAGGAATAAGCATTCATAAAACAAAAAATAGTGAGGGAATAACTATTGGGAACTCTAGACATTTTATTCTAACTGATAATACATTTTCACCACAAAAGAAGAGAACACTTCTGTAAATGCATTTCATGAATGAAGCAACCATTCCATCTCCCAAATAAAAGAAAAAAATTGACTGAGAAAAATAAAGAAGGAATTTAAAGTGAATATCTCATGCAATTGCAGAGAATTCTCAATCCAATTCCTCAACCTACCTAGATTCAAATCCTGAAACCATTCCCCCAAACTGACTGAGAAGAATAAAGAAGGAATTTAAAGTGAATATCTCATGCAATTGCAGAGAATTCTCAATCCAATTCCTCAACCTACCTACATTCAGAACCTAAAACCATTCCCCCATTCTGTGCCTCCTGCATTTCAAAA
>CAIGRO010155558.1:0-10536 GCA_903798355.1 Fraxinus baroniana | reverse complement strand
ATATGAGGTAGTTTATAAATTATAATTTAAACTATTTATTTTAAACATGTTTTTTTGGTCAAAGGCTAAACTCCCAAACTATATTATAGAAGAGGCTATTTCACCCAATAACCACTACTTTTAATCCTTTTGATCAAAGGCTATTTTTGCAAACAATCTTTGCAAATGGACTACTTAACCTAATTTCCACAAAATGAAAGAGGCATTTTATCGAAATTCCTTTGTCTCTGTGCGTGGTATTGGAAGGCTAAACTGCGGCTCTGGAAAGAGTAATCCCGAAATCAAAGGAAGATCAGAGAATGTCTAGCGCCGGTCAGGATGAAGACAAGAAGCCCGGCGATTCTTCGTCGCACATCAATGTAAAAGTCAAGGGCCAGGTCTTTATCTTCCTTAAACTTTTTCCTTTTTGACGCTTTATCTTGGTTTGTTTAATTAACAACGCTGACGTGTTTCTGATAGTTTTTTTTTTTTTTTTTGGTGTTCTAAGGTTTTAGATTATCCATTTTTAGGGTTTTGCGTTGTGTCTTTGTGGTACACTATTTATTTATTGGAGAAATTTAATTTGCTCAATTATAAAGAAATTTGTCTTCTGAGGACAAATGATGGTGTGGAAAAAGTAAAGAAGTTTTCGTTTTGAATTCCTTCTTCTTCTTCTTTTTTGGTAAAAAGTATACTGTAAAAGTTCATAACCCAAGATGCTGTTTCTCAAGCTTTTCTCATGCTTTGGCATTTTATGGAGACACCGAAGTTGAGAAATGTGTATATGGAGTTCTGTGAAGTGCATAGGCTCCTACTAGGGTGGATGTCGCCCAAAATTCTAAATACACAGTAAGACATATCTGACACGCAGTGTCGTGTGCTCTATTTCTTGAAAGATAGTCACTCCTCTGGATTGAAAGATTTTTACCTACAACATGATATATAAAATGTACAATTTTGAAGTGTTAAAATTAATGCGTCCATGTCCTACTTTTCTTGAAAATCATGTGTCCGCTTGTTCATGTCGTGTGTCCATATCGTGCATCGTGTCCATGTCATATGTTTGTGTCTTTGCTTATTAGATAATGTGGTTGAAAATGAGCAGAATATTTTGATGGTGCTGTTACTGTTTGTCCAACTAACTTTTACTTGAATAGTTTTGTGGTTAGTGTTATTGTATTCGAGCTGCTTGAATTCCTTTTCTAGTGCTGGATACATCCTGCATTCTTAGTGATGATCTTACTACTATAAAGACATTTACTCTATATTTTGCTAAAATAAGTCAATTTTTTTTTTCAGGAAATGAATATCTGTTAAATAGTATTTTGATTATTGTATTTGTTATTCAAGCTGTTCGAATTCTTTTTCTGGCGCTGGATAAGTCCTGAATTCTTAGTGAACATATAGGTCATTTAGTTTTTCGTGAGGAAATGAATATCTGTATTTTCAGCAGTAGACATGTTGATATTTCTTTATTCAAGTGCTCTTTATATAGGACGGGAATGAAGTCTTCTTTAGGATCAAGAAAGGCTCCCAACTAAAGAAGCTCATGACTACTTATTGTGATCGGCAATCAGTGGATTTGAACGCAATTGCATTTCTGTTTGATGGCCGCCGTCTCCGAGCAGAGCAAACTCCTGACGAGGTCTTCTCTCCATTTCCTCTTCACGTTTCTTGCTCTCTATAATCTAAAGAAAAATGTTTAACTACTGAATTTATTCTTTACAGCTGGAAATGGAGGATGGCGATGAGATTGATGCTATGCTGCACCAGACTGGAGGCTCTGCTGCTGCTTAATTAGTTAGTTAGTTAGCGATGAATGTTAAGCCATGTCGAATTGTTATTTTTAAGTTTCTACTGGACTTAGCCCTAAATTTCTGTTTTATTACTAGTCCATCGGTCTTGAGAATCCTACTTTCTGCTGTTTCTCTGTGTCGGAACTTGCCATGAAAATTTTGTGTTAGCTTCAATAGTTTATCGACAAATTTGAAGTGGAAGAGACAATGGCTTAATCACCTAGCAAAGTTTTGTCATCACTGCTACGTTCTGCAAGGCTTGTCTTATGTTGTTGACACCGATGGAACATTTATGTAGGCTCCAACCCAATTAGTATTTTTGTATGAGATTGCTTTTGCCATTGAGAAGCTGTGCTGTGGTTTATTACCCGTGAGTTAAAAGTTGTTGACGTCAATTACTGCCATGCGCCATAGGGTGAAAACATGTCAAATTGAATCAAAATCGTGGTTTTGAAGCCGTTGGTTTGATTTTGCATGGTTTAGTTTCGATAGTTAAAAATAGCTTGAAATTAAAATCGAATCGTTTATATAATTTTTAAATAAATTTCTTGTTTTATTCAAGATATATTATTTATTTTAACAAATTTATTGGATAGTTGACTTCTATGGGCTCTTTACGAAAATAAAGAATTTTTATTGTAATATTTTTCTTATCTAAGAAATTATGAGCTTAGTTTTTATGGCTGAAATTGTATTAATTTATTGGTTTAGACTTGTATCGAGACAAATAACTCGATATGCAATATCGATATAGGAATAAAGAACTCACATTACAAAACACGATTTAGGCTGACACCGGAGTTGCCCAGCATAAAATTAAAAATTTCTACTTATATTGTAAACAATAAATTGGACTCTGTTTGGTGCACATTAAAATTTTCATTATCATTCTTTTACTCATTTTCAAAAACACATTTTTCAATAAAATAATATTTTATCTCACATCCATAATTTTTTATTTTTTTTCAACCACACATTCTTCATCAATCTATTATTCCAGAATACATTCTTTCAAAATAATGTGGTTCAAGGTGTTCTAATTTTGCATACCAAACGAATAGTTAGTATTCTAATCTATTTGATTAAGATGAGATTTCTGTATTTTACATTGTATAACTGAATTCCCTGCATTCATATTCACCATCATGTGAATGTGCCTTTTAAGTTTAGTGTTATTATACATATAATGAGACACATTAGATGTGGTGAATCGACAATCCATATCATCATCAGATATAATAATAAAGTCTTATCGAGTTATGTCTAACTTTTGCACCTTCAAGGTTACTCATATGAGGCCCAATTTTTATCTCATGAAAGACATAGCTGAACCTCGAGCAATACAGCAATAGGAGAATTCGGACCTACTGCATAAAAAAGTCAACAGACACCGAGTTGCTAAATGTTAGTACAAGACGTTAAAAGCGTAGAATTCGACATTATTAAACTGCACACTGCAAAATGACTTTACACGTAAGAATTTAAAGATGCGATACAAGGTGTCAACCAAACTAGATAGTATGGTACTTAGCAGAATTTTAAGAGACGTGACAACCCATTCATTTAATGGCAGATGAAGATTTACTAAAGAAAATTGCTCATTTATTATCTCATGCATTACGAGTCATGGTAAAGTACTCATATTCACATGCTTTGCATGTATATAAAGGGAAGAGAGAGCCACAAGAAAGAAATAACAACGTTACAACGACGATGGGAGAGAAAATGAAATGTCTTCCACATTTGATAAGTCTATTTTCCCTCTTCACTTGCCTGCCTTTATCTCAATCTTTCAACTATGGAGAAGCTCTTTCCAAGAGCCTCCTCTACTTCGAAGCGCAACGTTCGGGCCATCTGCCGTACAACCAAAGAGTCACTTGGCGCCACCATTCGGCCCTCACCGATGGCCTGGAACAAGGGGTCAGACAGTACACCAGCTTTCTCCCCTTTTGAGATTCCTGCTTCGAAGTATCATAATTAAGATTTTTACTGTGTTTTTCCTATAGGTGGACTTAGTGGGAGGTTACTATGATGCTGGTGACAACGTGAAATTTGGTCTTCCAATGGCCTTTACCATTACAATGCTTTCATGGGGTGTCATTGAATACCAGGATCAGATAGCTTCGGCAGGAGAATATCGCCATGCCCTTGAAGCCATCAAGTGGGGAACTGATTATTTCATCAAAATACACACTCATCCTCATGTCCTGTGGGCTCAGGTATGCATTTACTCGAGACCGATCGACTAATGCTATCTATTTAGACTGCTGAGTATCATATTAATGATATTTTGTGCAGGTGGGTGATGGAGACACTGATCACTACTGTTGGCAACGACCGGAGGACATGACGACATCCCGACTTGCTTATAAGGTCGACGAGGATCATCCTGGGTCGGATGTTGTCGGAGAGACGACTGCAGCCATGGCAGCAGCTTCAATTGTGTTTAGGAGAACAAACCCACATTACTCTCACCTTCTCTTGGACCACGCACAACAGGTAAGTTAGTTAATGAGGTTGTTAGAGGGATAGACAAGGTAGGTCATTCCCAAATTTAATAAGGCTTAATTTAGTCAGGCTGGCCATTTGCACCAAAACGAAAAATTAAATAATTGGGTTAGATTGTAAGATGATCAAACTTAATACAATTAGAGTAATCGGATGAATATAGTTCATGTTCGATGAGGCAACGACGAAAACTCTCTTCTTTAATCCAATCGACCTAACATACTAAACGTGTCAATGATGTACCATTTGTTTGTGCAGTTGTTTGAGTTTGGTGACAAGTTTAGAGGGAAATATGATACGAGTATAGGAGTAGCAAAGGCCTATTACCCTTCTGTGAGTGGTTATATGGATGAATTATTGTGGGCAGCTTTGTGGCTATACAAGGCCACCGACAGGGTTTATTATTTGAATTATGCAATTGAGAATGCTCATTCTTTTGGTGGGATCACTTGGGCCATGGAAGAGTTCAGCTGGGATGTTAAGTATGCTGGTGTTCAAATTCTTGCTGCAATGGTAAATTTTTCACCTCTCCTACAAAGTTGGTCATCATCAGCTCATCTAATGGAATTGAAAAGGGAACGCAAAGAACAAAAGCAAATTCTCCAGCAATACCGATCGAAAGCAGAGCATTACATCTGTGCTTGCCTGAACAAAAACAATTCGACAAATGTGAATCACACCCCAGGTGGGCTCTTGTACACCCGACAATGGAACAACATGCAGTATGTTTCGAGTTCAGCATTTTTACTCACAGTTTACTCTGATTATCTACAAACCACCAATCAAATGCTCAACTGCCAAGGAGATTTAGTGGGTTCCAATGAGATCCTGTCCTTTGTAAAATCACAAATATCCTACATTTTGGGATCTAATCCTATGGGAATGAGTTATTTGGTTGGTTATGGACCTAACTATCCCAAGAGAGTGCACCATAGGGGTGCATCCATAGAATCATACAAAGATAGCAAGGGATTTGTGGGGTGCACACAGGGATATGATAACTGGTATGGACGACGAGATCCAAACCCCAATGTGCTTGTTGGAGCACTGGTCGGGGGACCAGATGGTAAGGATGAGTTCAGGGATAACAGGGGAAATTTCATGCAGACAGAGTCCTGCACATATAATACCGCCCCACTGGTTGGGGTCTTTGCCAAATTATATGCATTAGAAAAGGCTACTTCTGATAGTTTACCATTGATTTCTTTCATTTGAATGTAAAGAAATCTCTTTTTTTGGTTGGGGAGGGGCAGGGTAGTGTTGCAACCAAACAAGGCGCTACATTCTACATGGAAGAGAGAAGTTTTCCTGCATTATTCTTGAACCTGAATTATTTTTGTACGAGCATTTAACGATGAATTACGAGAAGTTTGAACTTAACCCCACCCACTTGATAAAAAATAAGTTACAGATAAAAAAAAAATGAGAACCACAAAACTCTAAGCTCGAAAATGAGGTGCCATTTCAGTGAGAGCCACATATCTATTGATATGGGATTCCTATTCTGAAAGTTTGGTAAATATCCACGTGTTCACCAAGCTATTGTTAAAATGAGGTGCCATTTCAGTGAGAGCCACATATTCTAATCTAAAGTTGAACAAGTTTCATGGGATTAAATCAAATTCACGAGCTATTGTTGATTCAATTTCTCTATGATTTTGGAATGAGTAAAAAATATCCACTAATTTTTAATGAGCGTCCATCCTTGATATTTCTAGTATAAGTCTTTTATTGGTGAAGTATCATTTTTTCCCGCAAATAGGACAATACACTGTATGAAGCAAAAGGTGCATTTATTATAAATACCTCACATTCGAAAACACCATTCAAGGAGAGCTTAGCATTGAACTAGAGATTCAAATATAAGGAACTGGACACAAAGTTAAAAGTTCTTTACAAGCAGCACGGTGTACCATCTAAGCCTGCTTCTAGTTGAGAACTTTTAGAATAATTAGGAGCTTCTTAGTTGGAATAACCCCACATACCATACTAGGCAAAAATGCAAAGAAGACAATTTTAAACTCATAATAAACATAAACTTGGATATCAAAGACTAAGTCTGACTATCAACGAAGTTTATGATACAGAACAATACTACATACACAGAATCTGTGTAGATCGGCAATAGAAAAGCACAAAAAATGTATCCATTATATTATCTGGAAGAGAATGTATGTCGAGGATTGCAGTCACAAACACTAATAAAACTAAAATCTTAATGATCCTGCTTAATGTACCCAACCTGACGTTCCATAATATAAATTTGTACAAACTACACATGATATAAACCTGGTGTTCAAGTAGCAGGGATGATTTCAAACTATAAGAATCTAAAGGCCATGAATTAAGTATACCTTCTTGCACTAAAAATAGTTAATGGCTCTGGAACATTTCCGGCTCCAGGACTTCAACATCAAATTAAAGATGAACGAGAGAGATTTGGAGAGATGATGAACACCTCTTAAGACGGATTCATAAAAGAGCTCTTTAAACTTGTCTGAATGGGTTAGGAACAGGATCCAAGTATCAAGCAAAGAGCTCGAACACAATTCTCATATGATCGGAGTTATATGGAAGTGGATAGACCTACCTACCATTTCTCTAGTAAAGAACAGTTGAGACGATTGTTATGAAAATAATTCACATGGATAATAATAATTTTCCCTTCAATACGATAAAAGACGGGTTACCACATTCCTAATATGTCATCAACAGAAATGAAAGTGTGAACTATCCCCATGCCATAAACAATAATACTACTGTTTTTCCAATATGGAAATGCTTGGAATGAAATTTGTGTGCAATGCATATAAATGCTACGTCAGCACTTCTTTCTATAGTAAAATTTTCCATGATAGACAAAGAAATATAAGACTCTGTCAATGCCCCACAGTTAATCAGGATTTGGACTGAAAAATTTGGCATCACCCATTGAAGTTCTTCTACCAAAATGCTTATCTTCTAATAAAACCATTATCTACCTAATCAATTTTTTTATTTGGTTCTTTCCCAAGACATAATACAAAAGGAAGAAATGTGTCGGATTCAGGCAGTACCAAGCATTTCTCTGTCAAAACACAAATTCTAAATTATTTTGAACATGCTAAATAAGGAAATCCAAAATATATGAAATACCCCCTTTTGAGAAAATTAATATGCTTCAGGCCACGTTTAAGATCCCCATGATTCAGAATTACACGAATCTTGTTAACAATATTATAAACAAGACGCTCATCGAAACCAAAATAAAGTACTCATAATTCAGGGATTAGCAGTTATGCAGAAGATTCTGGAGCAGGAATCGGTTGATGATTTACGACCAAGGGCGGACGCAGAGCTCGGTGACTCGCTCCTTTTTGTTTCCTCGCATTGTACATTTCCTCCGTCTCAACAACAACCAATCTTTTCACCTACAAGTAACATAGCAAAAAAAGAAAAAATGAAGAAAAAAAAAAGTCAGTCTAAACTGAACGAATTAACCAAGATTAATTTTTTTTTATCACAGTTGAAACAAACTACGCTAATCCGGGCATATCACACCTGCTGGATCATTCCCCTGACAGTGGGCGTATTCCACCGCATGACAGTCCGGTTGCATTTCGTGAGTCGTAAAGCCTCTAACGTGCGCCGGTGGAGCCTCCTTGTGCCCGGAATACCCCTCACTAGGGTTATGTACAGGTTAGGGCTCCACGCTACAGGAACATTAGCTTTAAAAGCGTTGAAAGCACTCATATAGTTCTTCTTTTTAAGCTTTATCCATGCAGTGGAATTTATCAGTAAATCTTCATCAAGAAATCAAATGTATAATACAAATTAGCTAATGAAATGGCAAACCTGGGAATAAGAAAGAATAGACCTGCTGTATTCAATGGAACGAAGATAAAGAGAGGAGACAATGGGCAAAGGGTTTTTTGCATATGGTAGTAGGACAGAAGGTCGCACGACGTCGTAGGTTTCTTCTTAATTTGTGGGCTGAAATCCATAAGAATTTGTTTATTACTGGGCCAATATTTTTTAAATGGGCTTTCATACAAGCCCAGTCCTTTCCCTTNGGGCAAAGGGTTTTTTGCATATGGTAGTAGGACAGAAGGTCGCACGACGTCGTAGGTTTCTTCTTAATTTGTGGGCTGAAATCCATAAGAATTTGTTTATTACTGGGCCAATATTTTTTAAATGGGCTTTCATACAAGCCCAGTCCTTTCCCTTACTCTTTCTTCTCTTTTCCCAAGGATTTTTAATTCCAAATGAGGAAATTACGTCTAGACATGATTTTAAAGTTTCATTTTCATAAATCAGATTTACAGTTTAACTTTTCAAAAATCAGTTTTTTTATATCTAATTAAATAATAATTAATTAATTATAAAATTGCATCCCAATTAAAATTTAATCCCAAAATCAAACCTAAATTCATCATTCCTCCCGTTCCAATCTTCTCTCTTCCCGTCGCTGTATTCTCTCTTCTCCCTCTCCGGAGACGACGATGGCGCTAGTAACCCATCCAATATCTGTCGGCGATGTCTTCTCTCCTCCCGTCGTCGTCTTCTCTCTTCTCCTACCGTCTCTTACCCATTTATCCACTATCTCACAGTTATCCACTCTCTTCACACGCGGCGACACATCAACTACCACCACCCGTCGCCTCCACCGCCACCATGTGTCTCACAGGTCAAACCTCGAAGCGGCATGGTTCGTTTCCCTGTCTTCTCTCCGGCGCTCGAAGCACAACTACACAGATATGAGCGCAGATTTGTTATTTTTCGAGATTTTGAACAAAGTCATAGAGGGGCTTGAAGATGTCGAAAATAGCAATCTTAAGGCCAGGAAGTTGTTTCTGTAGTTGCGTTATGGCTGAGTTGATTTTCTTATTGAATGCTTGGACGTCTGTATTGATACGAGACACACAACCACTCTCGTGAAATCCTAATAGAGTTTTTGCTGCAGGAAGGCAGTCTAATGGTGGAAGTGAAATCACCCCAATTCTCCTAGCTCCCAGATCTATAAAAAAAAAAATTAGTTTTCGAGTTTGATTTATCGGATGGTTGTTGTGGTTGCAGATCTGTTGGGTGTGCGGTTGGGTGTGTCTATGGGTGCGGCGACAATGCGGTTTGGTGTGTGTGGGCGCGGCACTTGGGTGTAAGGTGCGTGAGGCAACGGTCGTGGTTCTGTGGTGTAGAGATTGTGGTTTTTGTTGTTGTTGTTGGAGTGGTAGTGGCGGCCGTAGTTCTGTGTTTTGGTGTTGTTGAGGGGTTTTGGGGTGGTGAGTTGGAGCTTAGAAACAGTTGTGTTGGTGTTGGTGGCATCGTCGTCGTTGTCGGCTCGATGATAGTGAAGTAGTAGTGGTTTTTTGTGGTGGATGCGGTTTTCGGGGTGGTGATAGTGGTGGTGGGAGGGTGGGGCGTTTGATTTGTTTAAGATGTTGATGTTGATGTTGCTATGGGGCGGCGACGGTGGTGGTGCCGTTAGTGGAGGCAGTGGCTAAGTGGTCACAAATGATTTGGTGGTGGTCACAAATGATTTGGTGGTTTGTGACCAATGATGTGGTTGGTTTGTAACCAATAAACAATATGTGATTAATGAATTAGATAAATTGTGACCAATTCATTTTGTATGACCTAAAAATAATTAATTTGTGACCAATAATTTGATAAATTGTGACCTAAATATAATTTATATTCAATTAATGTGATGATTGTTGATAAATTGTGACCTAAATATAATTTATGTTCAATTAATGTGGGGGGGGGGGGGGGAAAATAAGTAGTGTGACTTATAAATTTTGTTGAGTTGTGATCGATTTTCAAATTGTGACCTATGAAAATTTTGAATTGTGACCAAAATGCATAGATATGTGACCTTAATATATTCGTCGGAATTAGAACACTTGTCGGAATCGGAGCAGTCGCCGAAATGGTTGTTGGAACAGTCGTCGGAGAAAAGTTGTAAACGAAATGATAGCCGGAATAGTTCCTGGAATGGTAGGGGTGGTGGAGGTGGGGTGAGGTAATTATGTTATATTAGATTTAAATATGTAAAAATAAATTGATTTAATAATATAGTATTTCATTAATAAAAATTTAAAAAAACTTGATTTTTGAAAGTTGAAAATTGTTTTTGTATTTTTGAAATGATGTAAAATAAATACCTTAGAAATATATTGTTCCCTTTTTAAATTGTTTTAAGGGAAAAATTCATGGGTCAGAGATTACCTTTCATGAAATAAAAAATCAGGTCCCAATGTTTAAATTTACAAAA
>CAIGRO010155546.1:0-15023 GCA_903798355.1 Fraxinus baroniana | reverse complement strand
AACTTCGTCATGATTACTGGCTAATATCTATCAATCATCAGATATGCTGGTCTTCAATTATAAGGCTCAACAATGTGCCGACAGTAATTTTTTATTATTACTATTATAATATTTAGAATCTACCATAGTTGTTGGATCTCTAACTCAACCTTGATTAATTAATTATATATGTTTGACTTGTATGTATATAATAACATCACTTTCATCATAATATAAGAGATTTACTAGGAACAGGATCAATCACAAGGTTTTATACAGATATATCTTTGTCAAAATTTCATTGACAGTTTAAAAAAATAAAAGAAAAATCTATCAATAAAAAAATGTCATTTCAACACTTGGAAATAGTCCATATAGTTGACCTTGTGCAACTAGCTATATTAACGAGTCGAGCCAAATCGAATCCAAGCCTAAAAAAAAAGTTCGGACTCGGCTCGAACTTTTTTTGGCCCGAGATGAGCCGAGCAAAACGCGGCCAAAAAATCATGCTCGGCCCGAGCTTTTGGGCCGGACCTTAGCGAGCCGGGCCCAAGGCGGAGCCAAGCCGGCTTGAGTTTTTTTATTGTTTGTTTGTTTTTTTATTTTATTTTATTTTTTTTTATTTTGAATTTTTGGCCTTTGCAAAGGTAGCAGCTAGGAGGCAGCTTTCTAGCTGCCAGATTTTTCAAAAAAAAAAAATATTTTTTTTTAATTATATGGACAGGCTCGCTTGGGCCACGGGCCGGCTCGGTATAATCGAGCCCGAGCCCGAGCCCGAGTCGTCCGAGTCGCCGAGCTTCTTTGTCATCCCTACGTGCAATCAATTTAATACATAATATAAATATGTGGGGGAATGCGTACGAAGAATTCAAATTATGGAACTGTTAAATAGCTTTTTAGTTCTTGTTATTACTACTCATGCTTGTAAAAAATGTGTGCATAAAAAATCCATCGTATCATGAATTTGAACTGGAATCTGAAATTTATTCTTTTCAATTTTCTATTCGGTAAGTCCTCAGCGAACTCTATCGATTGCATTAAAAATATCGTAGAAGAATATTTCGATATTACTATAAAAGTTCTATAGCATAACATTAAAAAATCAAACAAATTGTTAAATCACAAAGCTACCAAAAAAAATCCTTAAATCTTGTATGCCATTTATTTCACTGCTAGTTCAACTTCAGTAAAAACTGCTCCACCTCGAAGAATTATCTTCACTTTCAACAATGAATGCATGATGCCACTTGACTTGGGGATCATTTCCTAAAGAATTTTTTTTTTTTTTTCTTTTTTTTTGGTGCAAAGAGCCAGGTAATTAAGGTCGTGTTTGAAAAGCTTCTGGAGAAAATAATTTGATAGGTCCTATAAAATATATGATAAAAAATGATAAAAGTTGTCGATCCAATGAAACGTGGAATTAAAAATGAAATTTGATTGACTTATAATTTTAAAAAAGCTTTGTCAAAATATGTTAAGGATCCATTTGATACGATTGTTGGGGGTAGAGCTTTTATCAATTGAACTTTTACTTGTAGAGCTATTTCAAAGAGTTGTTCCCCAAAAAAAAAAAACCTGATTGTTGTTTGGTTGTCAAAAAAAAAAAAAAATGTTGTGAACATTAAATTGATGATTTTGTAGCATATCTAGAAAACTATTAATAGTACATATAATTATTTGAATAAATATATAAAATTTATAAAATTAAATTGTCATGGCAAATTTTTTTTTAGTATAATTCGTTTTATTTAAATTTTATGTATTTAAGAAGTTAAAATATGACTTATTAATATATATAAATTGTCGTAAAGAAAATATGAAAATACAGTAATTTCTTGTATCATTTTAAGTTATTTTTTTACTTGTTTTAATTTTATTTCTAAAATATATTATTGGACATTAACAAATGAGAAATAATAATAAATAAAATTTAGATGTAAAAGATGTCATATTAATCATTCAAAAAGAATCATCCAAACACGACTTTGCCAAGGATTGATTCATTCAAAATGAATCACATTGATCCCTTCTATCGTCTAGCAATAAATACGGTTAGGCTTGAGTTTGGACATATCGAGTATAGATGAAGAACTCTGCTATAGGGATCGATAGCCCTCCTTCCAATAGGGGGCGCCAAGTGGCACCCTCCTGTTTGCAATGGGTCAATGACCTTGTTGACCTTGGCCATAAGGCCTTTTCCGTAGATGAATTTTGGGCGTCAGAGTAATTAAGAATATTCATGTGTGTGCATTAAGAATGTTTGTACTTTGACTAATATCTTTTGAGGAATAAATTTGGTACACAAGTAACATGGGAACATGAGTGACTAGGTTAATGAAAAAGAAGAATTTAAATTCAATGGAGCACTATTTCATGAGTGACAATTTTTCACATGTATTGTAAAGCATTGAAAATATTGTAACTTACATCGTATTTGATGAATCATTTTTTTTTTTTTTTGCATGTTAACGAAAGCAAGTGATACAGCGAAATCAAGGAGAACGTAGAGATACCTCTAAAATTACGTTGTTTTCATGTCTCTTTTCAAATGATCTTACATGTTTATGAATCGAGTTATGATTACATTAAGAAATTATTTGTTAAGTTGTCTGTGGAATAAGTGAACAAAAGAAAAATTCATAAAAGAAGTCCTCGAAAAATTAATAATAAGAAGGCCAAGCGGAGAAATTGACAAATGGGAGACTAGTTAACAATTCATTCATGCTACGTCAACATTTTCAACGACATTTTGGATGATAGAATGTCCACGTAGTGGAAGTTCACTGGACTGTTTAAAAAAATGAACAGTGATATCCAATCATTTTTTTACACATCTTCTTTTGTCAACAAACACGTTAAAAATATCTGGAAACAAAGCTTAATTCTTAACCATTATGTTAGTAAATTATTTCAATAATCTACATTTGCTTTCAAAAGTACCGAAAATGGGGTCATTTCATTCACTATGATATTGATAGTAATGAAAGATGTTGACGATAATGATCGACATTTATTTGAAGTCAAGAAATAAATAATTTAAAAACTTGAAGTTTGTCGGAAAAAAAAATCATAAATATTTATTTGTTCGATGCAAGTAGAAGTTTTTTCTAACAGCAAAATGAATCAAATTTAAACTTTAATTTCACTATTTTGAGCATTGAATGGATGCTTTTTTTAAATTTCTTTTATCTGATTATTGAAATAATTACAAGATTATACATATAAATTTTTTTTTTTTTATTTTTTTCTAAAACATATTCCAAGTTGTTTTTGTCAAATACTTCATATCTATATATCATAATTACATTGACGCTGGTTACGCGAAGTAAATAATAATTCATGATGAAATTGAATTAAAGGTTTGATTAAAAGGACTGATTTCGAATGGAATCTTTTGTGGGACAGAAAAAGCATTAAGATGAGGGGTAGACGCTTTGGAGTGAGTGCAGATTCAAACCCAAAATCAATTATTGATGTTATTGCTTTTAAGTTGCTTTTTTCTTCCCAATAATTATAATTCACCTGAATGTAGTAATTTCTTTATAATTTTAAGTGAGATGTCCAAGAATCTGCATGAAGTAATTTCTTTATAATTTTCGAAAAGTGATAACAAAGCTACGTCCAATATGGGAAAACAACCAATAATATTGCATAGGTTGATGTTGTACGTCACTTATGGCTCGTCCACTACTGTGATTTTTACGATATTGATCATATAGATCGCACATTTTTGTCGTTCATACTCTTTTTTATAGGGCAATGTCGAGTGCTAGACTGAACTTGTGATCGCTTCTTTCTTAGGCTGTCCTCCACTCCCATTGTCTACAAGTATGGATAAAGTTACTTTTCGTTTGACAAAAAAATGACGTAATTGCATGTGACAGTAGATGATTGGATCTAAAATTTGATTGTGTTTTAAACTATCCAATAATAAAATGATAAGTGACATTATGTCAAGTTTTATGTCAATTTTGATGTTTATGTAGCATGATTGGTCTAAAATCTAATCGAACCACAAAAAAATGGATTGATTTAATCTCATTTGGAAAATGAAATTTTTTGTTTGGTTTCCAAATCTTTTAAAAGGTTTGATTTGAAAATACTCAAAAACCATCCCAAAACAATCCATGTTCACCAATATAGTCTGCCACTAAAGAGTCTGTAGAGCTCCAAGAACCATACAAACCTTGCTTTGATATCAAATATTTTGCCTATATAAGAAGAGCTCCAAGAACAACCAGCCAATGAAGTAGAGGAGACTGAGAAAGAATTCCACACTGAGACATGGTATAAATCTTTAGCCTTTAAATTACATTTCTTTTGGAAAAAAAATCCATAATAAAATTATAATTAACAAATGAATTATTTTATCAGAATTTCCTTTTCATCTGTATCTTTTGTAAACAGGAGGAAAAGATTGTTTCTTCTGCAGCAAATGCATTAGACTACAAAGGATTCCCAGCTGACAAGTCCAAAACTGGTGGCTGGATACCTGCTTCTCTCATCTTAGGTTCTGATTCCATCCCAGATTTTTTCCCCCTCTCTTTTCTTTTTCAAATATATGAATTTGTTCATAGGTTCACTCTTGAATCTCAACTGTTTGTTCATTATAATTTATTGAATTTTCATATTCCTCTACGACTTTTTTTTATTTCCAGGAATAGAATTCTGTGAAAGGCTATCTACAATGGGAATAGCAGTAAACCTTGTGACATATTTGATTGGGACAATGCATCTCCCAAGTGCTACTTCTGCTAATATTGTAACAGATTTTATGGGAACCTCATTTCTTCTGTGTTTGATTGGGGGATTTCTTGCAGACTCTTTTTTGGGCAGATACAGAACAATTGCAATTTTTGCACTTGTCCAGACCCTTGTAAGCATTTTCCACTTATTATTATATGACAGAGTTCAGTATAAATTTATGGCAGCTACATGAAATCTTTTACGCGTTCTACCTATTCGGGACATTGCTAGATCTACTGAATGATCTAAATGTAACTAAATCTTTAGCAACTACAATGGATCATGTTAGTTTTGGACTATTCTACATAGACTACGCAAAATATGTCAACCCTCTTAAGTCGCCATTCCCTTAATTTATCCTTAATCAGAGCCACCTCCAGTTGTCGGGGTGTGCTCTTGTTTCTTATCTTATACGTTGTATTCCATCTCGTTTCTGCTATATTCATCAAATATTCTGTCCTTTAACAGCCTAATACGGGTCTTGAAATATTCCTATCACACACAATTCTCGTTCAAAGAACTCAGAAGAAAAACTCATTTATTTTGTAATTTGGTGAATTAGGGTACAGGCATGTTAGCTATATCAACAAAGCTTCCACAGCTTCGTCCACCTGTTTGCCATGCAGAATCGCCCACCCTGTGTAAACAAGCAACAGGATCTCAAATGTCAATTCTATATGCATCTCTATTTCTTATAGCAGCAGGAACTGGTGGCCTAAAATCAAGTGTATCAGGTTTTGGAACAGATCAATTTGACGAAAATGACGAAAAGGAAAAGGCAAAAATGAATCTCTTTTTTGGGAGGTTCTTTTTCTTTGTTAGCCTGGGAACACTGTTGGCTGTTACAGTTCTTGTTTACATTCAAGATGAATTGGGCCGGAGTTTGGGTTATGGTATTTGTTCTGTGTCCATGTTTACAGCAATTTTGATATTCCTGGCTGGAACAAGAAAATACAGATATAAGAAATGTGCAGGAAGTCCAGTAGTGCATATTTTACAGGTTTTAGTGGCTGCTGTTAGAAAGAGAGATGTCCATGTCCCTACAAATGAGAATTTGTTGTATGAAACAGCTCCGGAGGGTTTAAGGATTCGTCAGTCGGGTCAGTTCAGGTAAGTCATACGATGTTCTACGGACACTGTCAAGTATCAAATTATATGTTTATCTCGTGTTTTATCAAGTATGCCTTTGGCACGAATGATGCTCAGACTCAGTCATAAGAATTCGAAATTCGAATGGGGAAAGTTAGCATGATGGTCACTAATTAACTACAATTCCTCCGTAACATATGATGTACAAATAGAGGTATAAAGCATCCGGCCTGCTCTGAGGTGGACCGATGCGTAAACACCAGCACGGCCTGCATACTTCTTCCAGACCAGTGTGAGTGGGCCAGACCTGGTACAGCCCACCTGGAAAGAATACTAATGTTTGGCCAAGCTTAAAATTCAATTAAAATTGAAAATATAGTTGTTATTGGATCTCACTTGTCTAATAAAAGTCAATAATAACGACTAATTTTTCAATTTTAATCCGATTTTAATCTCTACCGAACACGCCCTAAAGAGGAAAGTGCTTGTAAAGTTTTTTCTAAAGTGTGATCAAATGCAAATCCATCGTAATCACATCAGTTGCATTGGGGATTGCAGTGATATCCATTGCACATTGAAGATGTCTTTTTCCAGTTAGTCGTAACTCCTAGAGCCTTCTCGTGGCACAGCCCGGCACCCCTTCTGACATTTGGGTCGTACAACAAACAAAAGAGTCGAGGAGTTACAGCTATCCCAAAAAAGACGTAAACACATACTTTCATGATCTTCTAACATCACCTTGTGCATTTACAGGTTCTTGGACAAGGCTGCAGTGATCATGAAAGAAGACCATACAACAAACAATATTATGTCTCCAAATCCATGGTGTATTTCTTCTGTAACAAAGGTAGAGGAAGTGAAAATGATGATCAGACTTTTACCAATTTGGGCAACTACAATTATATTTTGGACAACATATGCCCAAATGATTACATTCTCTGTAGAACAAGCCTCTACAATGAAAAGAAACATTGGAAGTTTCCAAATTCCATCAGCTTCATTAACTGTCTTCTTTGTATCGGCCATATTAATCAGTTTGGCAGTTTATGACCGTTTGATCATTCCTTTATGGAAAAAATGGAAAGGAAAACCAGGTAACTATAAATTTTCCACCATCATTGAAGTTCTCCGCATATTGTTTGGCATAAATCAGATACTGGATTTATTTTTCTATTTAATACCGAAACTCGTGAGGGCCTAGGCGGGAGGTTTGTCGGTTTGGCAGTGACCCATACCCCGTCCATTATTTGAAAGATTTAGTAGGACAAAAATAGAGGAGAACTTGCAAAAGACATGAACCTGAGAGTGCTACTTCCCATTATACAGACACTATGTTTCGGAATACAGTTAACCAACATCTTAACTAATCCATTAAGATATTTCGTTCGAACTTTGCTGTTCTTTTCTTCTGCATTACCGTCGTGACTGAACATGACAAATATCGTTACTTGTATGCAGGTTTCACAAATCTACAAAGAATAGGTTTAGGTCTATTCTTATCAGCACTAGGCATGGCAGTTGCAGCACTTGCAGAGAAGAAACGCCTGTCAATGGTGACGAAATTGGGTCGAAACACCCAAACTCTACCCTTAAGTGTCTTCATTTTGATCCCACAGTTCATCCTTGTGGGCACTGGAGAAGCATTTATATACACAGGACAGTTAGATTTCTTCATAACCCAATCACCAAAAGGGATGAAAACAATGAGCACTGGCATATTTTTAACAACTCTTGCATTTGGATTCTTTCTCAGTAGCCTTTTGGTATCCATTGTTAAGAAAGTGACAACATATGGTGGAAAAAATGGGTGGGTTGGGGACAGAATAAATAATGGGAGACTTGATTGTTTTTATGGCCTCTTGGCCGTACTAAGTTTCATCGACTTTGGGATTTATCTTTTTTGTGCTGCATGGTACAGATCACATACAGCTGAGAAGAATTTACAGACCGAAATGGTTGCCAGTCAGGGTTCCCCTACCGAGGAGAAGTGCTAATCTGCTGTCACCTTTGTTAAGATCGATGGTACAACGTTATATAGCATCAAAGAAACCAAAAATGTTGCTAATCAGGGTTCCTCTGTCACTCTTGTTTTGTTTGAAGTCAATAATTGTATTTTGTTTTATAGCATCAAAGAAAGAAAATAAACTCGAATCTGTTTGTTTTTAAGTACAACATACCAAACATGAGACATCATCGTTTGGTCAGTTGCATGCGGTGGTTGGTAAGAATAGGAATCTTATAAATGTGAGGAGTTACTTCTCTATATTTGTTTTATTTAGTGTGTCCTCAATTAGAATTTTAATATATTGTAAAAGTTATTGCAAATTTAAGCGTTCCAAATTAAAATTTAAGTGTTCCAGATTAAGATTTTAATAAATTTAAATGAAATCCATTAAAATCTGGATATCCTTGATAACTAATTAATTTATAAGGATTTCAAAAAAATATTGATGAATTTCAAGTCTAAACATAGACAATAGAAACTCTTGAAATTTCATCATTTTTAATGAAATTCTTATGAATTCGATTAAAGTCTATTCAAATTCACGAAATTCATTAGAATTCATTAAAATCTCAATTGCGAGGCTCGACAAAGAGAGAAAAATCAATTACAAGCTATCACAGTAAGTACATCTCTACATGGAGACCAAAAAGAGCTTTCAAACTTAGCCAAACATCTTACTACTAACTATTATGACAAGTTTCATAGTGCTGTTTGTCTGTTGACAATCTATAGGGTAATTTCCTTTAAGCTAATGCAATGTATAATCCATGGAATAATGTGAAGTGTACATCCTTTAATTTCCATCTTTCTTTACACTACTGAAATTCAAAAAGTGTCTGAGAAAGTGAGTTTTTTTTTTTTCAAAACTGTCCAATTATGTATCAAAAAATGATGTAAAAACAAATATGCATGAAGCATGATTGTAATCCATGAGAATTAGCATATGTACAGTTAAGCCACTTCTACAGGGCCTTTTGCCAGGGAACCAAGTGTTTTAACTGTATTGGCTGTTTTGGGGGCGGGGGGGTTAAACTCTATCCAGTATTGACTTGACAATCTAGCAAAAAAAATTGAGTAATATTATTTAAACCCACTGAATTTATAACTTCATAACATCAAATGATAGGTTAAATAAAACAAGTCATTTTATCACACCTTTCATTTACCCAACCATTTGATGCCTCATTAGTGTCCATAAAATGGGATTATAACCACAATTGAACTCAATAACATTATTCAAAAACAGCCCTGTAGTGACAGGGGCCAGTTGGCACCCTTTACTTATACAGGGCCCTGTACAAGTATCTTTTGTAATCCAACAGTGCCTTTGAACCAAATTAATTTTTAATAGATCAAGCTCAGAACAGAAAATTAAGCTCAAAGGGAACGACACCTATCTGATAGAATAAGAAACATGATATAACACTATAGGTACAAGTAATTCATCAGTGGTCCACACATCTGCAGAGGTATTCCATGTTCTTATTCAGAAAACCTGAGACTGACGGCTCATGACTCAAAATTTGGCCATGCCACAAGATATTACTCTTCCAATACAAAACTTGACAAGCAACTCTTTTAAGCTAAATAATATAAAATAAAACTAACCTTGAACAAATTCAGAGATATTACTGTAGAATCACTTGTAGAAAATGCAAAAACAATCTGTCTGCAAAGGTGGCAATACCTAGCAGTTCATTAGGTGTACAATAATCTTGAAACTCAGTGAAGATGGAAAGGTAGAGCCTCAATTTCTTCCAACGAACTAGTAGTTCATACATTCAACAGATTCAAGAACAAGAGCTTATTAACAAATAGATAAACAGCTTCCCCCTTCTTTTACGATTGACGCGTGCATCTGCCAGAAAGACCTTGTCCTCAGACTAAGCAGGCACTGCATCAGGCCAAAGTATAGTGTGAACGAACATTTTACTCTTTAGATAACAGTACTTGTGTCTTGAAAGAAAAGATACTAGAATGTGAAGAGAAAAAGTTAAAAGGTCTGGCATGCAAAACAAAAATAGGATTAGTCTAACTGGAGGACTATCTATAGCCTTCTCAAATACACATTTATTCACAGAATTTTTCATCTTATTCTGATTTTGATTATTAGAAATCCATCAACCAACACACCATCTTTTAATTTGCTAAACAACATTTGTCCATGTTTGATAGCACCATTATAAAGAGAGATTAGGGGGAAATGATATTTTGAACAGTGATTTTTTGGCGAATGTGCGATTAAAAAGTGGGGAAAAGTTTTGGATCTACTTGCAAAATATTTTATTGTGGAAATGTGTGGTTGAAAATGAGTAAGAGAAATAACAGTTTTAATTTAAAGAGAGAAACAGGGGCTTAAATTTCCTCCGAGTAATCCAAACGCGTCTACACAAATGGACAGCAGGTAAAGTGAAACCAGTTTCCAACTCAATAAGGGAAAAAGGAGTAAGAGCCACCTTGAGTAACATTATAACATTGCTAAAAGATAAACAACTTACTGTATGTAGACGTATCAATTTGTTCAGGAAGCTCTTTTATATCCACTTCAAACCTCTCCTGAACCTGCACAAATTATGGAGCCAAGGCAGCAGAACATGTAAGCAGCCAAGAATAAATGCAAACTCAATGTATATCAACCACGTACCTGATTGAGAACATCGGAGTCTGAAGTAGACGATACAAATGTGATGGCAAGACCTTTTGTACCAAAACGTCCAGCCCTTCCCACCTATTAAGTTGAAAATGAAAACAAAAGAACGTAAGGACAAATTGCTCAGAGATACTAAAACAGCAGATATTAGCCCCTGTTTGATGAAGATTTTAATCTCAAGCCAAAGTCAACAATAACTTTAACCATATATTTTATTAACTTTTATCAAAATCTACTAAAATCCGATTTTAATCTAAGCAAAAGGGGCTTAATGAAATAATAAAACAAGTACCCTGTGCAGGTAAGTGTCCGCAGAATCCGGCATGTCATAGTTAATGACAATGTTGACCCTTTCAATGTCAATTCCTCTACCAACCAAATCTGTTGCCACAAGAATCCTCTTATGCCCCTCCTTGAAGCCCTTGTAGCGTGTCAATCTACACATTTTCAAGCCATTGAGAAAAATGAACAATTGTGACATTGAACACAAGTCAGGAAAAAGGCATTGAATGAAAATGAAAACCACTCTACCAAATAATCATATTTAACAAACAATAATCAAACTAATGCAAGGCCCCACATGGCTTAAATTTGACACCAAG
Source organism: Fraxinus baroniana (assembly GCA_903798355.1). Lineage (NCBI taxonomy): Eukaryota > Viridiplantae > Streptophyta > Magnoliopsida > Lamiales > Oleaceae > Fraxinus > Fraxinus baroniana. The sequence goes on along the minus strand of CAIGRO010155546.1, from coordinate 3,952 downwards.
CAAAATCAGTTGTTACTTTATATCGACTTAGCTCATCCAACGTAATAAAGAAACAAACCAGATTTGACTATAGGATTCTCTATATGTGCATCTGTTGAAGGTATGAAGTAAACACATACAACATAATTATTTCCAACCGTTAATCACACCAGCATATTGTTTTAAAACCTTCATTACAGCAATTTCACAAATTTGCCATTGTTATGTAACTCTATTAAAGGAACAAAAATTTGGTTAAAAAATCACAATACATTTTAACAAAAAGATATTTATAATATTTAAATTTATCAAACCTTTCTTCCTGAGACATGCCAGAGTGGATGCATATAGACGGAAAATTACACTCCACAAGCAACTTATTAAGCTCCGCTGCTCTGTTCACGCTCTTGACAAAGATGACGACTTGATTAAAGTCCAGTGCATCCAACAAGTCATTCAGCTTCCGGTTCTTCTCCAGCTCGCTCAATTTGATGTAGTGCTGCAATTAGGTGGATTTCAAGTAAAAAAATAGAATTTAAAAGAGCAAATAGGACATTCCAAATGCTAAGAGACAAACCTGTACAAGACCATGAAGGGTCAACTTGGCCTCATCGTCCACATAAATTTCCATAGGCTGCAGGAAGAAATATCACAGTAAAGCTTATTAGGTGCCCGCCTGAAGCTAATGGTATCCACAACGAAATGAATGATGGATGAACATCCCCCACAAATCGAGGTTCCATTCCATCTGATTCGTCTCCTTGCAGTTACTTTATTGCTCAGATCATCTGGAATCCACCATCGCTCAACAAAAACTAGAAAGAAACTGATTATAAATTCCAGAATGACACTGCTTAGGTTTAACTCCTAAACCCTTGTTCCATAACTCATCCTCCGAACATACGAAAAAATTCAAACAAAAAGAACACTCAAGAGGCATCGACTAAAGGCACACTAAGTGCAGAAAAAAACTGGTTGTAAACTGCCTTTACTCCAAGAAGACTCGTATTTTCCTTTCCATCAGAACTTTTCAAATCAAGCATTATGTTGTATCAGTAGGATAAATTGACACATGAGATGGGAAAGAATACAGTGCTTGAACCACTGCATTCTAGACCAGATATCGCCAGCAGAAAGCTGGAATAATGGTAAAATTGCAGACTTCTAAAATTCAAGTAGAACTGGCCACAGGAAATTACATCTTGCATAAATTTCTTGCAAACTGGTCGTATCTCCTTGCTGAGTGTAGCCGAAAACATCATTACTTGCTTGTCATGAGGGGTCATCTTGAAAATCTCCTGGACATCTCTCCTCATATCTGGGAGGAAATACAACCAGATTATTAAGAAAAACAAAAGCATTCCTCACAGATGACTGAAATTAGAGGGGACCTAGATTGGTTGCAAGAAGAGACTTAATATAGATATTATCCATGTGGCATACCAAGAGATTCAAGCATCTTATCACATTCATCCAGTATGAAATGCCTCACATTCCTCAAAGAAACGTTCTTGTCTCTTGCTAGAGCAAGTATCCTCCCAGGTGTTCCAACAACAATGTGAGGACATTCATTCTTCAGAAGATCTTTGTGGATTTTAATGTTGACACCACCATAAAAAACAGCAACTTTAATGTCTGGCAAGTATGTGCTGAACCGCTCAAATTCATGACAAATCTGTAGACGGAAAAAGGCAAACCCATAAATCATAGTAAGTATAATGCTTGCTCACATAGGTGAACCTGAAAAGATTATGCATAGATACAATAGTGGATGAATTTTATGTACTTATGCACAGACAGTAGAAATCACTTTCCCAAAACCCCAAAAAAATAAAAAATTGAACAAAGTTCTTAAATGGAATAAATACCTGGTATGCTAGTTCCCTTGTATGACATAGAACAAGTGCAGCAACTTGACCTGCAACAGGTTCTATCTGCTGCAATGATGAGAGAACAAAAACAGCAGTCTTCCCCATTCCAGATTTTGCTTGGCAAATAACATCCATTCCCAGAATAGCTTGAGGTATACACTCATGTTGCACTGATGAAGAACCAAAGAAATTTGATCCAAAGAATCCTCAGTTCAATTAAAGAAGGTTTACCATTCAACTTCTCCAAAGTGTGAGTGTGATAATAGTGATTTACCTGAAAATACAAGTTGCCAAATTTATCAAGATACAACTCTGAGCCTCAGATAAGAAATTGCAAACGAGTTATAGGAAGGGAAAAAAATAACGAGTAAAAACTCAGAATCAGAAGTACCAAAAACACGTCATCATGTCCGGAGAGAAGCACCAAAAAATTCAGAGAATACACAAGTATAAAAACTTAGGGAGGAAACAACCTAATGTCTAAACTGAGAAATGAAAAAGCTCCTCAAAAGATTTAAAACTTCACAATAAAATCACCTCGAATACATCAAGAAATGATATGAGTCCAACTGCACAAAGCTAACTCAAATAAACTATAAAAAACTAATACCATATACAGCATATTATACATACGTAACAGATGCTTCAAAGTTTGGTATGTCCCCAAGGAAGGGAAAATAAGAAATGCAAAACAAGCATCATGATTTCTCATGCCACAAGAATTGGTAATAAAACATAATGTCTATCATTCATTCTCCCCTTTCTCACAGTATGACTTTAGTTTAAGGACCGGATTTTAAATATCATTTCCATCACGTACAATATATTATAAATTATTAGGGAATTAACCCAGCTAAATAAACTGAATAACCAGACGGCAAATCTTGCCTTCTGAAGGATGCTCAAATCCAGAATCTACAATAGCCCTTAGAAGCTCTGGTTTCAAGAGGAAGTCTCTGAATCCGGAACTGTGAATTCCCACGTAACCCCTGCAATAGTAAACAGGAAGGAATGCATCAAGTAATCAGATTGCATAAAAGAGACTGACTTGTTGAGCAGATGCAATACAGAACAAATGAATTGTTAAAACAATCAGTAGTGTTAAACTAAGTTAAAACATCCAATGGTATGACACCTTATATAACTAACCAGTATCGAATCCAAAAGAACCAGATGCAGCCACATAATAACAAAAACTAAGTTCAACCCCTTGACTTCACTGTAAACTTGTTACCACTCTGCAGCCTAACGAGATCTTCACAATAACCTCTCTAAACCTACTATTTTTTTTCTGGAAAATAGTTCATATATTTTTCCAGAAATGACTAAATGACACTCAGAAAAGAAAATCTTCTAGAGTAACAATATTTAATCTACAACTTTCTACAGCGATCCTTAATGTATACAGCTATGGTGTATGAGCGAAAGCACAAGGAGTGCACACATCTATAATATATTAAATATCGCATCAATTATGAATAATTTTTTAGACAATTCTACCCCTACTATAATTCAATTATTTCAATAATACATTATTTTTCGTTTTTCAATATGTATTTAATTGATTTAACCATTTAATTACCATCAATGTACACGTGCATTTGATAAATTGATTTCACGTGTGCGCTTTCATTGATGTAAGAATTCCCTATTATTAATTCTCAATTATAACATTCACATTCATTTAATTAATATTCATCTTTATTTATGCATTTCAGTGTTAATAATTCAAATTATAAGTTAATTAGAATTTCACATTATACTAATTAACATCAAGTTTTACTTAAATGAAAATTAACTAATCGTCCGGTATATATTCCCCAACATTAATTCTATATTAATTAATATTCACGCATATTCATCAATCACTTTTAGAGCACTTGTAACGCATTACATAATAACTTACCACACAAGTTCAACTTTGACTAGTGTAAAAAAAAATAAGGCCCCGTTCGGTTGGGATTTTAATCCACTTAAAATTGAAAATATAGTCGTTATTGGATCTCACTCGTCTAATAAAAGTCAACAATAACGGCTAATTTTTCAATTTTAATCCGATTTTAATCTCTATCGAACGGGCGCTAAATATGTTTTGAACTCAG
>CAIGRO010155537.1:0-15845 GCA_903798355.1 Fraxinus baroniana | reverse complement strand
TCCAATAAAATAATATTTTCCATCACATCAATAACTTTTCTTTCTTTTTCAATCACATATTTCCCATCACATCAACCAAAAAAATGCATTCTTTTGAAAATAATGTGCACCAAACGGGGGCTTAGTCACAAACACCCGTACAACATGCCACCCACCCACAACCACTAACGATTGCGCCGCCGCACCACCACCACCACCAAATACATCGTTGCCGCATACCACACCCACAATTGACTGCTTCAACAACCACCGACCATCTCCACCTTCATTTCCAACCCCAATTAACCACCACATCACCACTACCATCGCCTACTAGAATCCACCATCTCATACAACACTACCACACCATAGCCACCACCTCACCAACAAAATCCTAAACCCGCAACAATCACCAACAAAAAATACACCAAAACTTTGGTAAAGCGGCAAATCAGAGAAATCACCACAAAATATCGCGAAAGCAGCGGCATAGTGTCCCGATGGCATAGCCTGTGAGTGTGGCACACAGCGGCACAAAAAGGATAAGACCCTCTTTTCTTTCCTTTTCGTTTTTTGAATTTGAAAAAGCGGAGGAGATGAAGGAAAATAAAGGGATCAGCAATTTTGTGAACTTCCTCTGTTCCTCGCGTCATTCCCACGAATTGCACTCATATTTGTGTCGAAAACTGGTTTTATCCAATAATTGGATAACTATGTTTCCCTAATGTTGTTAATCAATGTCATTTCCATCTGTTGTTAATGTTGGAACAATGGACAAAATCAAGGCACAAGAAATTAAGGTGTACATGGTTTTTACACAAACCCTATCTATAAACCCTAAATGCTCAAAACAAGCAATTCTCTGCTAACCAGAGTCATCGAACTTTTCAAGTTTTTCCATCCATCAAAAAGGTCAATGGAGATTATATCCGATTTGTAAATGCTGGAACAAAAAGTGAAAAAGATTTTATGCCATTGTTTTTTATACTGGCTACAGAAGCACAATGAGAAAGTGGTTCATCAAGGTATTTGAATTTAGTATATGCTTATTCATTTTCCTTTCTGTTTGCCTGAAAATAAATGGATTCCCGGCTACTTACAAGTTTTTCCAAGAACATGAGCAAGAGTTGTGAGAGATTATTTGGAAACTAGTTTCCAAAATGTATTAGTTTACACGTTAGAATAAATTGCTTGTTAGTAAAAGAATTTAATAAGCTACTCCTTCAAATGTGACTAAAAACATTAAAAATATATATATAATTCATCGTTACAAAATTGAAAATCCATAACAGTATTGAAATTCCTAATTAGACAATATATTCAGTAGAATTTCCTCTTTCAACTCTTCTTTGCTTCTGATTCTCTTTCTTTTTGGGCAGCCTCTTTCTCTTCAAGAGATTCGCAACTTAACTTCTTACTCTTTCTCTTCAAGATATTCAACATACGATTCCACCATTTTCTCCTCCTCTTGAACCTGTATTTACATATACTTATTAAGCATGCAAGACTCAAATATATATTATTTATAATTTAGATTATTTCAATAAATTTGCAGTCTACTTCAGCTCTTTTTTTACCATTATCTTTTGTCAATCACTTAGCATTAGGGGCGACACAGGTTGTGTTCGGGCCCAACCCAACCACCAAACCATCATGTTTTTTGGAGAATATGATTGAAAATGAGTGTGAAAAAAAATAATTTTAATAAAAGAAAGTTGCCACCATTTTTATAAGAATTAGTCTATATGTACATAATATTCTACCAAATCCTTTACATAATGGCCAAATGGCGATCCCCTATTTGGGGGGGGGGTGCCCCCTATGGTATCTCCTTCTCTTTAATTCACATGAAAACACGAGTGAGTTTAATTGGATGATTTTGGTTGTGCGCATGCGGATAGAGAGATCGATGTGGCAACTAGGTAAGAGGACGTTCAAGAAGTTCAACTTTAAGGCATGGACCTCGATGCCATCCGAGAATAATGTGTAGGGAAAGTATTTGATAAATGGTAGGATTAAGTTTTCTACTTTAATAATTAGTTTTGCAATGGGTTTATATAATAGGTTATTCAATTTGTTATATAGCACTCTTTATATTGTTAGGATTAAAAAAAAAAAACCTCCGTGCAACGCGGAGGCACCGTGTCCGCGTCGTGTCAGCGTGGTGTCTGGACACGTCGTGGACACGAGCACACGGTGTCCGAACACATGCTCGTGTCTACGCACCGTGTCTCCGTGCTACATGGAGGATTTTTTTTTCTTGGAGATTACAATTCTTTTTCTCAATTATCTTCTTGCCTTCATCTTTATATAATTTAGCTGATGGAACTTACTGTATATAATTTCCCTTTGTGTCTTCCAAACATGAATTAGGTGTTTACAAATGGAGTTGAATCTGCCCTACCAATGTATGATTGGGGCACTATTGTCAGTGTTCAAGATGTGAATGCGGTTCTTCAGGCGTTTCCGTGAAAATCCGCAGCAGACTGTGTAAGAAAAAAAGAAATTCAGCTGGAATGTAATGAAAGAAATGCAAAAGAAGAAGAAATTCTAAAGGAGTTCTTCATCTGCTTTTTCATTCCGTAAAAAAGGTAGTGATACAATTAATAGAAGGTTACATATTTACACAAAAGAGATAACAAATTCTAACAGAATACTGGCCAACAACTGGCTGTACATGCTATTGCTTACTAACTAACTACCATCTAACTAAAAACTGATTTGGACTACTTTACACAGGACCACTAGCCATTTTCCAATTTTCTCTTTACTTTTGCACCAGTTGTAGCACGAATTATTTCTTAACCATCATTGCTTGATACTTCATGCTGCATTGCTTGATAATTCATGCTGCAATACCCCCCCAAAGATGGAGAATAGAGGTTAACTATTCCCAGCTTGGAGAGGCGAATGTTAAAAATGCGAGAGGGCAATGATTTTGTAAAAATATCGGCCAATTGGAATTGAGTACCAATATAAGCCGTGCAAATGCTTCCTTCTAGTATTTTGTTACGAATTAGGTGACAATCGAGTTCAATGTGTTTCGTACTCTCGTGAAACACTGGGTTAGCAGCAATATGTAAAGCTGCTTGGTTGTCACAATAAATGACTGCAGCTTGTGGGTGTAAGACCTGAAGATCTAACAAAATATACCTCAGCCAAGTGAGCTCAGAACATGTGGCTGCCATTGCTCGATATTCAGCCTCAACTGAAGATCTAGAAACAATTGTTTGCTTCTTTGACTTCCACGATATGAGGGAATCTCCCAAGATAACACAGTAACATGTCAATGATCTTCAGGTGTCGGTGCATGATGCCCAATCAAAATCACAATATGCTATCAATTGTAAGGATGATGAAACAAGAAAGAATAGACCTTGACTAGGAGTCACTTTGATGTACTTCAAAACTTTTTGTGCTGCTGTCAAGTGAAGATCAGTGGAATTAGCCATGAATTGGCTCAAGTTCTAAACACTATAACATAAATTCGATCTTGTGATTGTAAGATAAAGGAGTCTCCCCATCAATCTCCTATAAACACTTGGATCCTTCAAAGGCTGTCCTGTTTCTTTGCTAAGCTTCATATCCTGGTCCAAGGGATTTTTACTGGTTTGGAGCCAAGTAAACCCGAGTCAGCCAAAATGTCCAAGGCATACTTTCTTTGACAAATTTGTATGCCCTTGGTTGTCCTAACAACTTCAATCCCTAAGAAGTACCTCAGACTACCTAGGTCCTTATCTTGAATTTTTTATTCAAGAAGTGCATGAGTTCAAGGATCGATTCTTCATAGTTGGTAGCAACTATAATATCATCAACATAGACCAGTAGTGCTGTAAAAGAGTCTCCATTCTTCTTGGTAAATAAACTGTAATCAGCCTTGGAATGTACAAAACCAAACTCAACAAGAGAGGTGGAAAATTTAGAGTACCATTGTCTTGAGGCCTGCTTAAGCCCATACAAACTCTTAAGAAGTTTGCACACTTGTTGTGGTCCTCCTTTATTGTGACCTGGTGGCTTACCATATAAATTTCTTCATTTAAATCTCCATGAAAAAACGCATTATTAACATCAAATTGTCTCAAGAACCAGCCCTTAATTGCTGCTATGGACAGTAAGCATCTTATTGTAACCAGATTAGCAATTGGAGAAAATGTATCATGGTAGCCTATCCCCTCTTGTTGTGTATAACCCTTAGCTACTAGCCGTGTCTTGTACCTTTCAATGGTACCATCTGAATGATATTCAATCTTGTAAACGTATTTGCAATCAATAGCACTCTTTCCTGCAGGCAAATTTGCCATTACCCAAGTATTGTTTTGTTCCAAGGCAAGCAATTCTGATTGCATTGCTTCATACCAGTTAGGATCTTGCACAGCTTGTTTATAGGTACTAGGCTCAGGTTGATTGCAAATGGAAGAGGAGAAAGCTTTAAATTTGGATGACAAATTCTTATAAGAAAGAAATTGAGTTAAAGGGAAATGTGTGCATGAGGAAAGAACTTGTGCCTTGTTCGTCGATTGAGTTGAGGAAGTCGATTTTGCCAGTGAATAATGAAAATCTTGTAGGTATTCTAGAGTTCTCTTTTCCCTAGTAGATCTACGAAGGTGTAAACTGGAATGTTGGTCATTTGTGTCTGATTGTTCAGAGGGGTTGATCTACACATGTGGTGAAGGTACTACAGGTTCTGAATATTGTGATGTATCAGGAATAGATGAAGTTTTGTCATAGGACATAGATGGAATGTTTGACTCATTTTGGTATGATGAATGAGGATTTGAGGAAATTCTTTGAGTACCAGGAGGATGACTGGATGTAAAACCTATTGTTCCTATGGTGGAAGAAGGAAGATCAATATTAGAAATATGAGGAGATGGAGCAATTAATTAGTTTCGAAAGGAAAGATAGTCTCATAGAATGTAACACCCCTTGACAGAAAAATGGATTAACTATCAAGATCAAGTAATTTGTATCCTTTAACGCCAAAAGGATATCCAAGAAATACACATTTTCTACCTTTTGGATCAAACTTTCTTCTACCATGGCTTAAGGTGGAAGCAAAACACAGACATCCAAAAACCTTCATGTGTTTATAAGAAGGTTTAGCCTTGAAAAGGATTTCATAGGAAGTTTTATTGTCAAGCAAAGGGGTGGGTGTTCTGTTGATCAAATAGGTGGCAGTTAAAATGCAGTCACTCCTATATTTGAGGGAAAGGCTGGATTGAATTTTTAAAGCTCGAGCTACATTCAATAGATGCTGATGTTTTCTCCCCACTACACCGTTTTGTTGTAGTGTCTCAACATAACTTCTTTGGTGAATGATACCCTTCTTATTGAAAAAGTCTGTAATTTGAAATTCTGCACCATTGTCACTCCTTAAGATTTTAATTTTGGTCCCAAACTGATTCTCAATAAGGTTATAAAAGGATTCAATGCATTATCTAACTTCAGATTTGTATTTTAGCAAGTAAACCCAAGTGCTTCTTGAAATATCATCAACAATTGTTAGGAAATATTTGGAACCATCATATGCCATGGTAGAACATAGCCCCCAAATGTCACAATGAACAAGTTCAAATAGATGAGAAGATTTATGTTTACTAGAAGGAAAAGGAAGAAGATGGTGCTTAGCTAAATGGAAAATAGAACATGGAATTTCATTGTTATGGATATCATTATCTTTTACAATATGATCATTAATGAGTTTGAGTCTGGAATAAGAAATGTGTCCTAAACGATAGTGCCAAAGATTGGCTTCATGGACATTGTTAACAACAGCAGTAAAAGCAAAAGGGTCTTTATTCACTAGCATGATTAGTTTATCTGCTAGGCTTGAAGGAAGAACATCATTGCTCACAAGATGATAGAGGCTATTTCTGACTTCACCCAGTCCAATCGTCGTCCAAGTGACAAGGTCCTGTATGAAACAACAATCAGGAAAACAAACAAGGCAGCAGGTAAGTGTTTCTGTCAATTTTCTGGTTGATAACAAGTTGAAAGAAAAGGAAGGTACACATATGACATCTTTGAGCACCAAGGTTTCAGTAATGCAAACTGTACCAACATGTGTTATTGGAACTTCATTACCATTAGGGAGTTTATTGAATAAGAAACATGAGCTGTTATAGTGGTGAAAAATGATGTGCAACAGATCATGTGATCTGTTGCACCTGTATCAATTACCCAAGCTACATCAGTAATGTCATAAGGTTTTCTTGTGTAGGTGGAGAGATAGTAAGATATACCAGACATCTTTGATGCATTCTGATGAGAAGTGGTTGATTTAAAGAATTCTTGAGCCTGGTTTACAGAGTGCATGGTGGATGCGATTTCCTTTTGCTGCAATAATCCAAGCAGTTGTTGATACTGACTCTTAGTTAGGATAGCTTTATCATCATTGTTATCTTCTTGGTCATTGCTTACAATATTTGCAAAAGAGGGGCTCATCTTAGCTTTGTTGTAAAGCTTGTGGCCAGGTGGGTAGCCATGAAGTTTATAACACTTACCAACAACATGACCGGCCATATTGCAATGAGTATGGGTTGGTAGTTCTACATTGCCTAACGTAAAACAATTTTTAAGAGGGTGCCCAGGAACCTTGCAATGAGAGCAATAGGGTCTGGCTTTGATGTAGTTTTGAGTTTGCTTGGTGTTGAATTTGGGATTAAAAGAGATTTTTCGAGTAGCAAGAGCCATAGATTCAGATGTGGGGCTACTGTAGGCCATTTGGTACTGTCTTTCTTGTTGAATAAGAGAATACACTTTATTAATAGTAGGTAAAAGATCAAGCAGCATGATCTGGTCCCTTACATTACTATAAGTCTCATTCAATCTCATCAGAAATTGAATCACACAGTCCCTTTTGATACCTATCCAACAGAGCTTTTAATTTTCCACATTCACAGTCAGACATAGAATCATATACTGAGAGTTCATCCCACAGGCACTTGAGTTTTCCATAATAGACAGTAATAGAGTCATGTTCCTGAACCAAACTAGCTAAGGCCTTCTTCAATTGAAAAATTCTAGGTCCATTTTGTTGTGTATACCTATCATGTAGCTCTATCCAAAGCTCTCGAGCATCATCCACAAAAATCAAGGAGGACTTGATGGTCAAGAAATAATTTGTGCTGCAATAGACTAAAGGGAAATACATGCAGGCTATTAACCATGTGATTGAAATCTAAGGCGAGTCACTTGATGTTGATGCGCAGGATGTTTACGATTATTATAGCGATCTTTATACCAAAATGGTTAGGTACCCACTCAAGGTTTTAGCCATTTTTGATATTGTTTTGATGGATTTGGTCATTAGAATTAATCCACTATCCGAGAAGCATATATAAGCTAGGATTTTCAACCTCAAGAACTCAATTTCACTTAGAAATCTCAACCCATCTGGTTAGTTTGAGGTTTTCTGTCCTTTACCCTATGTGCCAATTTTTTTAGTCTTATAATATGTTCTACTTTGACCAGATATTGAAGGGATAATTATCTGGTGCAGTTCAATTATTCATGAGATCATGGAAGCTGTATTTAGATGTCTTGTGTGTGGTTACTACTCTGACCTAATTGTCGTTGATAAAGGTAATTAAGAATGGACTTTTCCCTTTGATTTTCTGCATTTCATAGTACCCATCTCATTCTTTTTGTGTGTGTGCCTATTGTTAACATTGGTATCCCATCCACGGTAAAGATGGGAATGATGGTAAAGATGTGAGGAATGGTGAGGCATCAGAGGATTATGTTTTGTCAAAACTAAGAAAAGAGAAGGCCGACGTTGGCAAGGTGAGAGCTCATGTAAGTGTGGGTGTTGGTGATGATAGGTGGAGGGGTTATGGTGAGGATAAAGGAGATACTGATAGAAATATTAAAATGGAATTAAATAAAGTGGAAAGTTCGAAAATTAACTTGAAACTGAAGGAAAGTAACAGGCTAACAGCAAAGGAGAAACTTTAAGAATTGAGTCAAAGATTAAAAGCAAAAGGAATGAGATTGGGAGTGGAGGTGAGATTAAGAAGGATAATATAGCATCATTGGCGGTGGAGAAAGAGGAGAGTGAACGGAAATGAGAGTCAAAAGGGATAATATAGCATCATTTGCGGTGGAGAAATAGGAGAGTGTACGGAAAGGAGAGTCAAAAAGGAATTCTAGGAAGGATTTTTCAGGGTGAAGGAAGGGAAGGAATCCAAGGATAAGGGTCGTAGGTCGAAGAAGGAGAAGAGGGTTGGTGAGGAAAGTGTTCGTGGGAATGCTGAAGTGAAATCCATAGGGGTGTTTGGGTAAAAGCAATCATAGTTAGGAGATTTTAGCGTGGAGACAAAGACTAAACGTGATCGAGAAAATACTGGTAAGGCAACTTATTGTCATGGCATGCATACAAGTGATTTGTAATTGCTGTTTGTGTGTGTGCCAACCGAACTTTCATTGATTTTTTATCCTTGATTCTATTTATAGAAGTAACATATTTCAAGATTTTGTTTTCGAGTAGATGGTTATTTTTTGCATTAGCTCCAAACATGTAATTTACTTTTAGAAATAGAAATCATTCAGCAATAAGTTTGTATGGATAGTTTATGTATGCAAACTTAAGTTTCTAATTGAGAACTTGGAATATGTTTAGAAGACATAGGCTTTACTATTTGGTTTTCAAATGCTTAAATTTATTTTTGTGCAGGTTCTTAGTGAAGATAGGATAATGTGGGATGCTAGGGTTGTTATGTTTTGAATGCTTGGGTTTTGAAGAGTATGGTGCACCCTTCCCCTTTCCCTGTTGGTGGGTGGAAGGTGGAGGAAATATTGATGGTACCTTTGTGTAGTGAGTGATGTCATTCGTGTTAGTGCATGTTATTGTTATCTGAACTTGAGGGTGCACTATCCTAACTTTAATTTAAGTTCGTAAACACTTTTTTTGCTCCAATGAAATAATAGCGAAAATTTAGGGGTTGATTATCATATGAAGAGAAAGAAATTCGTCATTAGAAACATTTTTTCAACCCTGTGATTTTCTGTCCAAAATGTTTAACTGGTTAATTGGTGTTTGCATGCATGTAGCTGTTTGGTTGGAAGGTCCGTGATTGAATTTCTTTTGGCTAGTCAGTTTTTTATGATGCATGTGGCACTTTGTGATCTTAGGTTCACTAATATTGCAATTCAAAATATGGTGTTATTGTTTTCCCTTAAGTAATTTTAGCTAATGCTATAGAAGTATCAAATATCCAATAAATATCCAATTGATATCAGTTGCACTAAGTGGAAGCAATAGAAGAACTCATATATATTAGGCTATGCATGAAAAGTTGATTTGTATGTCTCTGAATTTATCTCATCGTTCTGTTTTTGCTTTGTCATTTTTTTGCTTTGAGAAGCAATCAAATCTTTCAAAGAGTCATGAAAGGTGATGCTCAGACTTTATACTCGAATTGATTCCCTTTGTATAGTTTTATAAAAAAAAAATAGCAAAAATAGGTAAATTGAACTTTATTTTTTTTCTTTTGAAAAGTTCAATTCGGGCATATGGAAAAATCTTTGGTGTTGTCTTAGATTTTTTGCTGGATTCTACTTGCACTATTAGTCAATATTTTTAATTTGTTGATTATTATTTAATGTATATTTATAATTCTTTATACAGCACCTTTACAAGATGAGTGGCCAAATCCCGTGGTTAGAGAAGGAACTCGAGAAAAGGATACGAAGGAGAAAAAAAGGTTCCAATGTTAGAGAGAAACATCAAGAGGTGATCCTGCCAAAGATGTGAAATACGGAGAAGATAGGCACAAGGATGGAGGTAACAAGGACAAGTATCAGAAAGATGGCCAAAAAGATGGTAAGCACAGGGACGACATGTACCGAGACGATGCTGACAAGTGCAATAAATTTTGGGATGGTAAGTATCGGGAAGATGGTGATAGAGATGATAAACATAGAGATGAGAGATGTCGAAAGGATGGTGGTAGAGACAACAGACATGGGGATGAAAATTCTCGAGACGATGGAGGGAAAGATGACAAGCAGAAAGATGATGAGTATTGGGAAGGCACTACAAGAGACATTCAGAACAAGGATGATAAGCATGCGGAAGATGGCGAAAGGGGTAATAGACGTAGAGATGATCAATACCATGGAGTTATTGACAAATACGGTCGGCGCAATGATGAAAGGTATCACGAAGATGGTGACAAAGATCACAGACAAAGGGGTGATTATAGAGAAGATGGTAGATACAAGGAATATAAGCATCGGGAAGATATTGAAAGAGATAGTCGGGATAAGGATAGCAGGCGAGGAGATTATTTTGGTAGAGTGGATAGACTGAGAGAGGCTAAGTATAGGGATGAACATGCCTCAAGAGACTTCTCAGCTAACAAGTCTGAACCCAAGCACTCTAGGGATAATGGTTATGGTGAAAATTGTCGCTCCAGGAAATTAAAAGCATATGATTATAGTCCAAAACTGGGTGATCAAACTGCCAGGTATAAAGATGATCAAGGTAGGAGAAAAACTAAGGAAAAATCGGATTACGATGATAATAGATCCCAAATTACCAAGTTTAAAGAGCTTGAATCAAAGAAAACATCTGTCAGCAGTGTGAGAATGGGCGTGGTTATTGAGAGAGAAAGGTCGATATCTAAGAATGCTGATGTAGAACTTGATCATATCAGACAGCACAGTTCTCCTAGCTCAAGTTCTCATGGTACAAGGGATCCCAATAGGTACTTGATTATGCGCAATTATTTATTGACTGAAAGATTCATGTTAATTTAACAAATAGTCTTTCTAGGAATGGTTAGTATCCTGAATGCTGTAAAACCTTTGATCATATATTGGCTCTGCAATCTGTCAACTTTCTCGTTGTCATTAGATAATGAAGTTTGTTATCTGAAAGTTCTATCTGATTGAATGAGCTCAAATAAAGTGCTGAAAAACGATGAAATTCTCCTTGGACATGTTGTGTTATTTTTTATGTGAATGGAAAAGGTAATCCCAATTTGTATTTCGAAATGATTGTTATTTTGCAATTTTCTTTAAGATCCTACTCGTAACCAACATTGTTCTGTTTAGATATTTTTTTACAACTAAGGGTGTGTTTGAGCCACATTATTGAAAGAATGTATTATGAAATAGTAGATTGATGAAGAATGTATAGTTGAAAAAGAAAAAAAAAGTTATTGATGTGATGGAAAATATTATTTTATTAAAAATGTATGGTTGAAAATGAGTAGAAGAATGAAAATGAAAATTTTAATATGTACCAAACAGAGGCTAAGATGTAAATTAGTTAAAATTCTTGCTATGTTTGACGAATGCATGTCTACAAATTTAGCTTTATTGAGCAACATGTTTTGTCTATATCAAGTATGAAAAAAACTAGAATAAGAATAATATAAAAGGAAATCCAATGAAAAAGATAATCTACATGAAACTAAAAGCATATAACTGGATTAGAAAATAAGACATTATGATATTGAGCTCAACAATTACAATTATTCCTGTTGAATTATTAATAGTAAGTCTACAAGTGAGAAGTGAGAAATCTCTCAATAACAGCTACGGAATCTACCTCTTTAGGTTGTGAAATTCAAAATAGACTAATTCAGATCATGTCTCGAAGACATAAGGACAATTCAATAGCATTTATAGGATCATCATGATAGAAGTCATATATGCTAATATGGCTTATCAATTCTCAATACGAATGATTTGTGCGATGATTTTTTTCTCTATTTATAGGAGGAAGTGGATGCTATTTTTGTGAATACTATTCTCACGGTATTCAACAGCGAAATTGGGAGGCAAGTTTGCTATGTTGGTTAGGGATGACAAAAAAATCCGCCCCACCCTGGCGCTGCCCCTCCCCCAAATGGGGTGAAAAAAACCCGCCCCGATGGGTTGGTGAGGTGGGGCGGGGAGAGGGTGTCCCGCCCCGAACCCGGCCCGTTGTCATCTCTAATGTTGGTTGCTTTTCGTAAATAATTTCAAGATCTTATACCGTCTTTGCTATAAACTTTCCCGAATGTCAATCATTTCAAGATCTTATATCTTCTTTGCTTTTCGTAAATAGTTTGAGCTTAGCAAGAATGTATAACAAGTTTCATGATGCTTTAGCTTGTAACTTAACTATGATGGCGTGTGTGATGCTTATGAAATGTATATATCATCCTTTGTTTGCTTCTAAGAATGTTATTTTGTAGTTTGTCCTTGTCTATTAATTAACATCCCTTCGGGAAGCATTAACACAATTATTCTAAAATTGATTCCTTGATCATGACTCTATTTTTGAAATTGTCAATAAAAAATTCTTGTATCGCATATGTAGTGCTTATGAATGTCACTCTTTCTTATCACATAGCAGTTCTTGTATCTATTGGTTCCAAGAAAACTGGTTAGGTTAGTGCATAAATAAAATCCTATAGCATAGCACTCCATTATAGTTTTGCTAGAGTGTAAACTTCCTCTGTGAGTTCTTGTAGATAGTGTTTCATTTCTACTTCGTCAATGCAACCCATTTTTACCGAAGGCATTAAATTTGTTAGTATATCATTTATTTACTGCAAATGCTCAAGGCTTGCAATTTTTAGTGAATGGTCTCTTTCTACAACTATTTTGCTACACGAATCATTCTGTTTTTTTACAAAGACACCCCAATATGTAAGTAGATGTATTGAACTTGGAAAGCGTAAAATATGAACTACTATATTTTCATTGGACGCTTTCACCCCATTCTTTGTCTGCATCTATAATTCTGGATAAAGGTAGTTTTTTTCCCTTGGTAACAACGTTATTATCCAACATTTCTTTCAAGAAAAATAGTTCTGATTATTATAAATGTTACTTCAAAATGTGTTCTAATTTACCTTAAGTAAACTATGAAGCTCAACACTTATCTTTCACGTTTCAATTATCAGTATTACCAAATAAGATTTAATTAGTGATGTCTCAAAAATGACCAAAAACCACTCCACGCTATTAGGTAGTCAACTACACCACGGCACGTGCGTCTAACTAGTTATTATATAAAAAAAATAAAAAAATAAAAAAATAAAGTAAAAATTGGGCTTGGCTCAGCCTGGGTCAAACCTAAATTTTTTGGCTAAGCAAAAACTCGGCTCGACTCGGGCAAAGAAAAAGCTTAAACCATTTTTACTCGAGCCAAGCCCGAACTTCGAATTTTAGCTCGTGGCTCGGCTTGGTTTGACTCGCTAACACCCCTAGTCCTAAACAACCAAATTCCTGAAACAAAAATACTATCATAAGCATTTACGCTAAGTTGCATAAATCACGATAAAGTGAAACCAGCACAGAAATATTTATTTAAACAAATGTTTATGCTTCTTTAATGGTTATTTACTATGCACTTTAAATCCCGGTAGCCTAATTTTGACATTCCTTCTAATTGTTTTGCCATTCTTTGCTACACTTGTGTTGTTGTGACATTGGACACTTAGCTCACAATTTTTTTGGTTTTTGAAGGTCAAATTTGCAGAAGAATTTGGTCTGAAGAGAGGTTCAAAGGCGTGATAGGGCTTATTGATGTGGACTTCAGTACAAGAACTGAATTCATTCATAGATTTTCTAATCAGCATATTTAATATTTTATGTTGATCTATGGATCTTACTATAAAATTTGTCAATGGAGGTGAATGTAATAAGAATTTATCATCAACTATTCTTACCACTAATGTCCAAATGTATAGGAAGGAGACCATAGGTGGAAATAGTGGAAGAGATGATATGAGAATATTTAAAGGCGGAGAATTCCACCATTGAAAAATGGAATATTATAAATCCTATGAATTTTTTTGATGTTATAAATAATTTCTAAAATCTTATTGGTACATTTTGGTTTTATAGTATGTTAGTTTATATTTTTATTAGTTATTTTCTCAATTATCACTCTTTCTCCATTGATTGTCACCTTTCAAATTACTAAGGAGCGTTCTCTTTGGCTGTTTTGGATCGTTTTCTGTTTTCGATTTTTCAAAACACTGAAAACGTGTTCTCTTCTCTACTTTCGAAAATACATTTTTGAAAAAAAAAATTCAACTCAAAACACAAAACGGGGAAAAAATCGTTTTCAACGTTTTCCAGCCAAACCTAGGCAAAACTTGAAAACACGGGAACAACTTTTGGAAAATAAACACACTACCGTTCCTTAATTTTGGCAATGGAGCAGCCACTGTGAAGCCTCTAAACTCCGTCCATCCTCCACCACCACCACCACCGGATTTGCATACCATTGTGAAGCCCTCAATCCCTTCTTCGATAACCACACAAATCACTACCCAAACATATACCAAAATCAATTAAAAATCATCCTCAAAAATTGAACTGGCGCAAACTTCTTCTGCCGAAATCTCCACCTCCGGCGACACCCAAGGTCGAGCACCACCACCGGTCGATTGTCCACACCCAGACGACTCCAGCCATAGCTCCAATTTACCCAAAATGTCGACCCAACCACAGGTAAAATGGCGACACTGTCGGCTATTCTATATCATATTTGTTGGGTTTGGTTTTGCCTCTGTTTTTTTAATTTATTGGGTGTAAAAACTTAGGCGAGTTGGATAACGGAGGCGGTGAATTCGCACGCTTGATAATTGAAAACAAACTAATGTAAAATTTGCAACTGTGATTTAAGGATGCCCGGAAGTTGTTTGATGAAATTCCTGGTAGAGATGTTAGAACTTGGACTATTCTAATTTCGGGCTTTGCTCGATATGGTCATTACGGGATTGCATTGGATTACTTTACTGAGATGCGAAATGAACAATCCATTTCTCACTTTTTTCCTCATAACTTATAATTTCTCTCATAATTTTCTTTGCTCAACTGAAAAGCGCTGTAAGAAAACCACTTGTTCGTCTTCAAGCTTGAATTTTGTGGGGGAGGTGCAGTATGGTGAGCGGCTGAGAACTAATTTTGAGAACGAAAAATCAAGAATATTAAGAAGATTTACTTGATTTCTGGGTCACGAGACTTGTGGCGGTGGTACTGTGGTTTGTTTAGGATAGACACTTGAGTTAGCAACTTGTTTGATCTTTTTCCTTGCATACTGAAAACTAAAAATAGAAATCTTGAGGTTCTCTTTGGATTTTTGGCCTTGTGTTCTTGGGCTCTAAAAGAGTTTTCAAGTTTTTGAAGGGTTCTTTAGTACGTAATGGGGATGTGCTTGAGCAACCAAATAAAGGCTAAGAGCCCTTTTCATACTGGTACAGTTATTTTCTGAATTTCTCAATCCATTTAGCATTAGACTAGAATGTCTTGCTCTTCATTATTGCTCCAGTTTTCCAATTATGGGAAAGCTCGCCTCTGTTTAATCTTGTAACTTCATTTTCAGAAGTAGAATTTGTGACATGTGAACCCGTTTGTATTTCTTAGTTGTTTATATGATTTCTTGTTCATTTATATCATTTTAATTAGGTCGTGTATCTCCTCCACCATATATTTCTGCTCTGTGCTATAGTTGCTAATTCTTTAGTATAGATGGAATATATGGGCTGCAAGTGAAATTAAAATTAAAATTCACATCCTCAGCATTTGCTGAATTAAGGGTGATCAGTCTTTAATTTCCTATTGAACCTGCCAAGAAAGAACAATGGGATAGGTATTTTGATACTAGAGATCCTGCTTGGTTGATTTTCTCACCATTGGTTTTTTATTTGGGGAAACCTTCAATATATTCTCCATTGTATATGTTAATATAAAAGAAATCTCCTGTTTATCTAAAGATTTGTGCTTGAAGTATAATTATTCTTAAGAAATGTAATATGTGTTCCGTTTAATGGTCTATCAATTATGTTGGCAATTTATAGTGCTGATTTTGAATTTGTGATATATAATTTTATTTGCAGCAATCTGAACATTATACT